>AGDA01003754.1:0-12207 GCA_000281935.1 Mengenilla moldrzyki | reverse complement strand
GGCACGCAGAAGACTTACAATAAATTACTTATACGTACAGAATATGACATTCAAACCCTAAAGGCAATTAATGAATTGCTAACTAAAACTATATTAGAAATTGAAACAAACGTTTTTTAGTTTTCATATCTTAATTTTGTTAACATATTTTCTAATAGGTTAAAAAAGAATTTGTCGAAAAGAGTCAATTAAACACTAAATTAAAAAATAGCCTTGCAGTATTGCAGTCAGCTATTCAGAAGGTATGTCCAACAAAAGTTCTAACTACGTACGGTGAAAATGAAACATCTGAGTTAACACCGACTCAAGTATTGCATGAAAAAAAAAATTCAAGAAAAAAAATTGATCTGAGTCAAGATGACGTACCAAAATCGCATCAATTAACGTTTGTGGTAAACAAACAATGTGGCATTTGTAAGGACTGTCACGACCAACATTTATTAATTAAATGTGACAATTGTAACCTGTACTATCATTTGGCATGTTTGAATCCACCTTTGAAGCGTTTTCCGCGAAGATCGAAATTGTTTGGGTGGCACTGTTCTGAATGTGATGTTGACAAGAGTGAATCGGAAGAGAATATGGTAGTAGAACCGAGTCAAAGAGTTCGTAAGCTCAAAATGTATTACAAGCCAATCGTGAAGTTGAAGTCAGCGGCTAAGAAAAGAAAATTGTCAGCTGCTAAGAATGATCCTAAGTCGCAAAATAGCCGTAAACAAGCTACAATGTCCGAGAATGATAGTTTTGACGAAGAAACTTCTCATCCGAGAATCAAAATAACCGTAAGAGATTACAGTTATTAAATGTGAATAACTCGCTTGATCTGTTGTTTTAATCTATGACTGATTTCACTATTATGAATAAATGCTAAATTTGTTTTAATTCTTATAATTAAATATCAATTTATCAAATACGTTTACATTTTGAACTTTTTCCTCTCTGAATTTCAGTTTTGATTATATGTATAAGCTTTTTAACTTGTCTGTTATTTGGGGGGGGGGGGGATTAAACTCTAATTGTTTTTCTTTTAATTGATGTCAGCTGTAAAATGTTAAATTTGAAAGTAACTTTGAAATACATTAGCCCTTTGAGCCCCAGACAGTTTTGCGAAAACACTGTCGAGAAAACCCAAGCAGCGCGACAGCGTTTGCTTCGTTTGCTAACGTTTCGTCAATTGTACACAACGCGTGAAACGTCTGGGGTTTTTCGACATGAAAAGAGAACAGCGCGATCGCACTGCTTGGGGCTCAAAGGGTTAAACAGATATTAAAAGGCATATTTTTTGTTTCACTAGTCTCACATTTATATTAATGCATGAAAAAATCATATTATAAATTTGTTGTCGTTGTTGTCATTTAAAAAAAGAATAGATAAAAATAATTATATAAAGCAACGAAATTTTGTGATACTTAATTTACTGAAATTAGGGGTGATAATCGAGACCCAACAGTTTTGTTAACTTTCTTAGTTTGATAAAAAAAAAAAAAAAACAGATTAAAAACTTTATATATCGAAAGAACAGTAGAAGAGTGGTATTTGAATGTCTGAAGACTGCTATAAAACTGTTAATTTTCTAGTTACTCAAACGCTGTAAAACAATCTTATAAGAAGGTTATAACCCGTGTTCCCTCTAAGCTGCTTGGTCGCGCAATGATTTTATAGTTAGTATAAAAAGTTGCGCAGAAAAAATAATTTGCCGCGCACGAAAATTCCTTTATTGTAAAAAAACCAAACTCTGCATTGATATTGGTCAAAATGACAAAATAATGCAAATTGAAATAGCTATCTATAAAGATGTAAAAAATATGTTTATATGTGTTTAAATAAAAAATTGAAATTACACAAGTTGTTTTTTGGTTATCAGCAATTTTTGTACTAAAGTAACTTTTGGCTGCGCAACTCTAAGAAAAATTAGAGGGAACACTGGTTACAACATTGCTATAACAGAATTTTCAGTATATTTAACCCTTTTAGCAGCGAGCGAAAAAAGCGTACCTAGGCAAAAAATATCGGGCCGAATCGACGAATACGTAGAGGTTTGCGAAAATACTCGTAAAACCAAAATAGGTGAGATATTTACAAAATTCAAAAAGCAGCATATTGCGAAACGATTGGAGAATAAATGGTTACCAATGGAGTTTTGATATTTATTAAAAATCATAACAATAACATAAATATAAGACGGGATATCCCGTGACCTGTTTCTATCTTATCTCTATTCTATATTATCTCAACACGAAACAACATAGGATATAACAAAACGTTAACCTAATAAACATTTCCTCATTTGTGTTCAATCGAATGTGAACTATTTTAACATTTTATGAAGTCATATTTAAACACAGATTTCTTGTGATGAGTATAATAAAGCTTTAATGGAGGCGCAACAATATACCGTCGTTCGGTGCTAAAAGGGTTGAAAAAGAATGTCGTTAGTTGAAAATAAACTTTAAGATAACGATGGCAATATGGTCAGTCTATATCAGGGAGAAAATTGTTCAGTGTAAACGATTTAAGAATTTTGTTGTAACTTTTTTTGGTTAAATAGATTAAATCAGTACCGATGAATCCAAATGAAATTTCACCAGAAAATCCGCAAAAGTTTTACATAAACAACAAGGAAAGTTCCGAATCACAATTGTCAAAAAGTAACATTTTCTCCGACAATGAAAAAAGTATAGACATATTTTGCACATTTTGTCTACAATCTGGCACAGTAACAAATACTATTAGGTATTTTAATGAAATTTTCCAAGCAGACAATTGAAAAGAAACCGCCACCATTTTTTTTTTTTTTTGTTAACATAGCTGTGATGGTTGTATGAATTCTTATCACTTATTATGTTTGGAACCACCACTCAAAAAATCACCGAAAATTAAAGGTTATTCGTGGTTTTGTGCAGACTGTGATAACAATTGTTAAAAATGTTGACGATTTTTATAATTATGCTCTTCAATACGTCACAATCATCAAATAATTTTAATGAAATCAAATATAAACGTTGATTACCTGAAAATGTGTTTTATATTTGCTTTTTTAAAACTATTTTCGATAAACTATTAAAATTTTAGTTTCAAATAACTTCATAAAAAAATCATATTTTATTATTTCTTATAAGTGAAGGTTAATATTAATTTTTAGTTAAAAATTTAGTCAAAACTATTTAAGGAACTTATAAGACATCAACAAAACTGAAAATCTTTATAAAACTGAAAACCATTTTATCAGGACTTAATAATCTTAACCGTTTGCATACTAGCGTGTTTTGGAAAAACACCAAGGAGCATGGCTTTGCTCCTACTATTATGTTTAAAGAACACCAAGAGGCGCGATCGCATTCCTATTATTGCGTGTCGACATAGCAGGTATGTCACCAATTTTTTTTTTATTTCAATAAAATGTCTTGGCTTTTCTCGATACAAAAATGGAAGAGCGCTAATGCGGTTCGTGCTACGCAAATGGTTAATAATTTCGCATAATTATGAGGAAAAAAATATTAAATACTATTATGTTCATATAAAAATAATCGTTTTTTCTAATATTTATTTATAAATGTATGTATTTTGGATATAATTTGGTCAAGCGGAACGTTATCATTTGAAATAATATTGTTACTAATACTTCTATTTCACTTCGAAAAAGAATTTAAAAAAAATTGATAAAAAGAATTCCTTACTATATTTATTTCTTCTGCAATCGTTATCGAATAAAAATGCAATGAATTTTTTAATAAAGTCTTTCTAAACTGATCTGATTAGTTTATATTTTAAAGTCTACTGCTTATAAAACGGGATTTTACAACAGCTAATAATGTACAGAAATGTTTTTAAATTTTAACGAACTTAAGAATTGCGAATAATTAATTATTTAGAGCAGTAGTTGTGTATATATGTTTCTACTATACATAACGCAATAAGCTCTCTCGTATAATAATGTATTTTTCTTTATTTATCAAAACATATTATACAAATGAAATACTTTAACAATTTTCAAAAACTATTATATAAATTAGACTTTAACAATGTCACAATGATTTTATACTGTTAAAAAAAATCTACTTAACAATAACTTCATTATATAACAAGCACATATAACACCATCATTTCACTATAGCAAAAAAGTGTAATTCCTGACAACTAGTAAAATGTATCTCTATAAAAATGAAAACAAAAATTGTAAAAAACAGTGAAAAAATAGAAGCAAACGTATTTTCTTCAAAAAAAATTAAATTAATAAGAAAATCAGTCTTATCAAGTATCCAACATTGACGCTATACTGCTATGGGCTGAATTCATGTTTATTTCAGGTCTCTGATTTAAATCCGTTAAATTAGTCGGCAACGGTAAATGCACCATTGGTCCATATTGGTTTTCATGTTCTTCTAATTGCATTGCAAATAATTCCTCCAATTTCTACGATTACAATTAAATTAAAATTTGTAAAATATTTAAAATAAAAAAACTAAAAAATATGGTGTGTATATTAACCCTTTGAGTCCTAAACAGTTTTACGAAAACACTATCGATAAAGCCCAAGCAGCACGACAGCATTTGTTTTCACGTTTGCTTTGCTTGTCAATGCTTTGTTCGTTGTATACAACGTGCGAAACGTCTAGGTTTTCTCGACATGAAAACAGAGCAGTGCGATCGTGCTGCTTGAGACTCAAAAAGTTAAATTTTTTTTAAAATCATACACAAAAAAAAGTATGTTGAAAATTGTAAAAAGATTTATTAAAATTCGATTCAATCAAATTCCTTAGCTTAAAACTTAGGCCACACAATTATTAGACATCTAGTTTAGTTACATTTAATAATTACAAATATGTGCACATGATTAAATTTCATATTTTGTGTATCTTATCTTAATATGTAAAAAATTATACAAGCATTTTATATTTTCTAATAAATTAAATGCAAATGATAAAACATACGGATTTTTAATAAAGTTATTAAGTATTTTATATAAATTTTTAAATATGGATACTGATAAAAACAACCACTAAAATTAAGTTAAGCTCTATGATTATATAACTCGAATAATTTTTCCTTGGCTTAGTATTATTTTCCTTTTTATAGTATTAGATTTAATCTTGTTTTGTAATTATAAGTATAATTCTACTTGTATCGTACACATGTACAGTTCTTCCAAAATTAAGAATTAATTTTCTATTCAGTAGACCTTTTTATCCATACATTTCAAAAATTAATATTTCATCAAACCTGTTTCCGAGGCTTTAACTGGTTTTTCCATTCACGTAATTCACGACTGCAAATCTCCTCTCGTTCTTTCAGTTTGACAATTTCATGTTCCATTAGCATCTTTCGTTTTTCATTTTGCAATTGCTCCAATTCTTTTATTGTGGCATCGCAATTGGCTCGTAACTCTTCTAATTGCTTTTGATGCTTTAATTCGAATCGTTGCTGTTCAGCTTGATAACGTTTTTTCTCATTTTCTTGAAACTAATAATTGAAAATTTCTTATAATTTATGGAACCGTATCAAGCTTTAAGAAATCGAATTTCGATAACGTAAAAACAATTTTCGCAACAAATCTAATGCTTACTCATGAAAATATTTGTAAGCACTCTTACACTAAAAAAAATGTACGCAAATGTAGCGAAGACTATTATTGAGTCAACGAAAACTGATGTGAATATAGAAATAATAAAAATCGTTCTAGATTCAAATTATAATTTGTTTGAATCAAAAAGTGTTGTAATTCATTTAAATAATTAAACAAGTAATTCAATAACATTTTTTATTAAATCAATGACATGAAATCAATAAAAAAAAATGTTGCGAAATCAGTTTCTTCATACAGACACCCATCCACATTCAAGAGAACTTTTTATTATAGACAAGAACTTAATAAAGAAATTTTTAAACTTTACTAAACAGATTTTTGAGTTCTGAAATGAAGAATGTGGTTAAAAATGATGTATGTTTCAAAATAACCTTTTTCAGTTTATTACGCTCACTCTCCGGATCTGGAGCTGAAGCCATACTAATTCGCATTGATTCTCGAAACATCATTTCTCTGGCTTTCATTTCAGAGCGTATTCGTTTCGGTAACGATCGTTTTTCACATAGCTGTCGTTTAAGTAACTCTTCCTCTTTCCGTTGATTCATTCGCTTTACTTGCTCCAATTCTTTTTCGTGACGAACAAGCAACTGATGGCGTTGCAAAAAGTAAATATCTTTCAGCTGTCGCTTAGCAAACTGTAACCGTTCATGAATCTGTTTCTCTTCCAGCTCCCAAAGAGCTGCTTCACGAGTCCGCATAACCTGTTGTTTCTGTTGTAAATACTGGCTATCAATTAAACGAATCTTTTCGCGATACGAATCACTTAATCGGCGCAATGAATTCTCATGACTTTCGTTCAGTTTCTCCAAAAATTGCCGTTCGCGATCTTCATGTTCACTTTCTAACCTCTCCTTACGGTTCTTGAATTCAATTTTGCGTCGCTCCTTCGGCATTAAGTCGATTTCCTGCTTTAAAAACCGCAATTCCTGCTTTAGATTATCCCGAAACAATTTCAATTCCCGTTCTTGCTCCGTTCGAATTTTCTTGGATGTAGCTCGAAGATCAGCTTCTTGCTGACCCTCGGCTCGTTCAATTTGCTGACGTTGTTGCCTTGTCAACATCTCCAAATCATTCTCGTAAGCTTTTTCCAGCGCCAATCTCTCCTGTTCGAAACGCCGGTCAAGTTGCTCCTTTGCGTTCATTTCTTTTGCTGTTAAATCCTGAAACTGTTTTTGCTCCAGTTTCTGAAGTCTTTTCAATTCACGTAACTCCTGCTTTCGAAATATATGGTCGTCGTAAATTCTCTCACCGTTCTCGTCATCATATATCACTTTGCTAGTAGTCGTTGTGACCAAAACACCATCAATTTCAAATTTTCTGGTTCTTTTACGCGTCTTCTTTTTTAAATGATCGTTAATCTAAATAATTCAATTACAAGAATATAATCAGTAATAAAAATGGACTAAAGCAGCATAACTGGATTCATCAATAGTTTCATTTATGTGATAATAGACAGATTCGTATTAATTTAAGTGATAAACAATTAACATGATTTATTTTTCTATTCGCTGTTCAGCACATGGATTGTTACAAATCTGATATTTATTAAGTTTTCAAACAGGCGTTTTGATAAATATATTCCAGGATGAGTTGGATTAACAAAATCTTTTGGCAAATTTACTTGAACTTGAACAGAAAACACAAAATTTGGGTAAATTTCTGTGATGTAAGGCAACCTATGACGCAGTCATTTTCCTATTCGGAGTACATTTATCAAAACGCCTAATGGAAATAACGTATTGTCTTTTCTATGACTTAATAATAAATAGTAATACCGAATTCAGAATATTACCAAGCGAATAAAATGTCATTTGTTCTAAGTACAGTAAGCAATAAACAATTTTTAATTTACAAACTGTTAGAAATCTTATAGGGAATTACAGATTTTTTTTACAAATTTTTAATCAAATTTATGAAATATAGATCATGTATGTTATTACATACTAAACAAACACATTGACTAAAACTGACTTAAATAAACTGTCAGTTTGAAAAAACATTTTAAATAGCAAAAATTTCTTTACTCAAAATTTTTTAAATACAATTTTTTTGTTGAATTTAGTTTTTTCTTTTAGATTTTATTATACAAATTAAAAATTTTAAAATTTATTACATTTTTTGAAAAAATTATTTGGAAACTTAGAAGCATTCAAAATTTAAATAATGAAATTAAGTTAATTTCGCCTGTGGTTTGCCAGTAATAAGTGAGATTATACACAAAGGTCAAGTCAGTGGTTAAAAAATTTACAATTTATAATCAGACGCTTAGAAAATATTTTAGTAGCTTAGTTAAATAACTTTTTTTTTTTAAAATTAGTTTCTTATACTAAATCAATAATTATCAAAGTGATCTTTATAGACTTTTGACAATACTTATTTGCATAATGATTTTTATAACTTGTTTCAATGTTATTATCAAAACTTAGATAACGGTCGAGAAACTTTTTTATACTGGACATTTAATGATCTAAAGCAGAAGTGGGCAAATTTTTTTAATTGTGGACTAAAATGGAAATTTTAAAATCTCTCGCGGGCCGGAAGACTTCATTTCGTACGCTGCGCACAAGCGATTGTTTTGGAAAACTGTTTTTTTTTTTACCTAAGAAATTTTTTGACAAATAACTATAAGCAACATTTTGAAGCATTTTGACAGTTAATAATAGACAATAGAAATAATAAATTGTCTTACTTGAGGTTATATATAAAAAATTTGTGTCTAGTAAAATATTTCACGTAGTTTTTAAAGAAATGGCTTCTTATATTAAATTAATCGACATTAAATAAATTCGATAATGAAAGGTTTTATTTTCTTTTTTATTTGTATCTTAATAATAATAAAAATTGCATTCGGGATTCTTCAATGGGCTGAATAAAATGAGCAAAAAATCCGGGTCCGGCCAGTGGGCCGACTTCTGCTTACCTCTGATCTAAAGGAGTTTCTAATATAAAAAGTTGATATGTTAAAAAGGTTTATGAATTAGGCATGCATTACTAAATATTTGGTTTTCGTTTCTAATGGCAAATAAAAAAAAAATTGTTATCATTTCTATTAATCTTTAACAGAAGCTAATAAAGTAATAAATTTTAAAAAATAAGACGTTTTACAGTCAGTATCAAAATTTTAATTTTTGTTAGCAAAACTACTAAAATAATTTTGACAAAATTCCTGAACTTATCTTTATGTGAATAAAGACAATACGTTTAACTTTTGAAGAAAGAAAATTAAAGAAACCATATTTTCGTTCGTCTTTTGATTAGCCTTTTTCTTTCTAAGCACCACTTCTTCTTCTACAACAGGAGCATCGTCATCTAGTGGCTTATCGATAATGGACCCATTTTTATTTCCTTTATTGCTACCGTCACTACTAACATTTGTTGCTACGCTCTCCGTGTCATCGGATACATAGTTCTTTACAATACGTTCGTTTTTCATAGATCCATTACTACTGGTGCTACTACCATTTATTGTTTGCAACGGACTATCATCATTACCGTTTTCAAGTCCAGACGTATCGCCGCCACTACCACCTATTATGATTCGTATATCGTCATCGTTTCGATTTAACAACGATGGTTTAGTCGATATGCCGTTACTAGAATCTTTTACCTCAACTGTTTCCTCACCAACTGTAACAACAGAAACATGACTGGTATCAAGATCAAGCGATTTTTGATTATTAATGCTCGAATCAGTTAACGAATTCACAATTAATACTTCACTGTCATCCAATCTGGTTCCAATTGAAATCTTTTTTTTAAAGCCTAAGAATGAAAATTGATATCAATTATTTTTTCAAAAATTCCCAATAACTTATTTCAAATAAAATGTATTTTTACTCATTACCTCTACTCACACCACATGTGATTTCATTATTTGAAATGAAAATTACAAAAATAAATAAATATATAGAAATCACAAGTTATAAATTTCTTTGTAGTTTTAAAAAAAGTTGCTACAAGCATTGTATGCAAAATTAATACATTCGCTCCTGAAGACACAAATTCGCGTCATTCATAATTATTTTCTTGGTTGTAATTATCATAAATTATCTTACATTCAGTTTTTAATGGCGGCAACATTAAACTCTTTTTGTAATAACCAGTCCTTGTTAATTAAAATTAAAACAAGAAAGTAGAGTCCTGCATCGGGTCGGGTAACCTGACCAAAACCGAAATTGATCCGACCCGAAATCGGGTCGAGTCGGGTTGGGTTAGGAATCGATTTTAAAAATTTCGTTTTAGTCGATTCGTGTTCTAAGTGCCTGAAATACATTACATTTTAAAAAACTTTTGATAAATTTCTGCTAAAAAAAAGTTGCAAATTCTTGAACAACTTTTGAAAACCGGTTTTTAGTTCAAATTTCAGAACTTAAATACATACTATAGCCACTATAATCTTATTTGTGCCGTAAGGAATATGTGGTCTATTTGGTGACGTTAGAATTTAGGATCTCATTAGGTTTTAATAAATGTTATTCCATTTTATATATGACATTTACGAAACTTATGTACTATATATAGTTTTGTTTCACTTGATGAACCTTTTCAAGAACATAAGTATGAAATAAAGTAAAATCATGCTTAATAAATAAATTTCATAAATATTTTATACATATTTTTTAAATTTATGAATAAAATATTATTACAAGATAGGAAATAAGTACATGTTTTACATATTTTATCTATAGGTATAATTAGAATGATAATTTTCGTGTCGGTTCGGGCTTAAATAATTTCGGGTCGGTTCAGGTCGGATGCTGTATTTTTTGATCAGGTCGGGTTCGGGTTGAAATTATTGACCCGATGCAGGACTCTACAAGAAAGTTAGTAAGTTTACTTAGCTTTAAATTTTTACTATTTTTTCAGAAATAAGTACTTTTAGGTAATTTTAAAAGAATTGTTTAGCTTAGTTTACTTTTCGGTACTCTACTATAATAAGCACTGTTTGTAGAATATATGTTTAATGTAACAAAAGTTAAAATCTTTACACATGTAATAAACTATTTATGATTTTCATAAATATCTGATGAATAGAATTCAATGAACAGCATTAATATAAAATACGTACTTTAATTTTTTCAATATATTTATACACATCTAAATATGTATAGTCACTTCATAATTTTAATGCTAAACATATTTTACTCAAATTATGGATAAACATTTATATTTGTCCTTATATAGTCGTTTTAGAAAATGGAAATAAGTTTGAAAATTCGTTATTGATGTGTCTTATGAAAATAGAATAAAAATTTAAAAAACAAACCGTTTGCAGAACCATTGTCCAATTCATCATCCTCATTGCTCGAAGCAGTCAACGTCTGGGTAGAAATAGACGATGATGTTGAATCTTCACTATATGACGATCTATTATTGTTCTTCGACACAATTCGTATTTGATTAATCGAATTGTCGACCAAGACTGGTGGATGAGTAGTTACAGTAACTTGATTTACTGGCCCAGAAAAATGCTCATCTTCTGAACGGATTTTAATTAAGGACGGATTCCTGTCATTCTTTGGGATCGATTTCAATTCCGAATTTCCGTCAAATTTTAAAATATTCTCCAAAAGTTTCCTCTTTGCATTAAAATCATTTTCCGATTCTGATTGTGAATCAGCACATATTTCACTATCGCTACGGTTTAAACAGTCGACTGACTTTGATGGCCGTATTCCTTGTTCAGTTTGTCTGCAGTTTATAACCGGAGCCGAAATTTTAAAACTTTCTGCGCTACTCGGTCGATTTTTATTGAACGATTGAATTTTCGCTTCGATCGTCGGTGAACAACTTTTCTTCGGCTTCTCAGCAACAACACATTTCACAGGCTTCTGTGAATTCGATATTGTTTCAGGAATCGATTGAATTGGTGGTAACGGCGGCGGAGGCGGTGGTGTCGGCGGCTGCGGTGCCGGACCTTTATCACGACTAAGCTTTCGATCTCCATTCGATTTCTTTGCCATATCATCGACTTTGTCCACGTCTTTTGCAACTGTATCGACTACTTTTTCAGCAGTCTCATCTAACTTTTCTTTTATGGTACCGTTTTGAACTTTTGAACAAAAAATCAATATTTAAGAATTTATTGGTAATTTTAAAGGCAAACTTCATGCACTAAAACTTAATAAGATTTTTACTGTGTAAAGAATGAAATCAATTCAATTATTTATCAAAAAAATAATTTCACTTCAGCGTTGTCAATAATATTGCATGAAATCTAAAACACACATATGTATATGAATGTTTACCTATATCAGAACCTTTACTGGATTTCGTCTCATCGTCAACATCCGAAGGCGATTGAGCGCCTTGTGGTTCCTGTTAAAAATCATATTAAATCATTCATCAATAATAATCTATATTAAATTAAACACTTTCTCAAATTAAAATTCACGATTTTTTTTAAATAATGATTAATGCCACATTATTGAAGCTTAATAATTTTATTATTGCAAGAATGAGTCTTAATTTTTACAAGTACTTTAAAAAAAAGTCATTATAGCACAATGCGACTAAAATACATTTAATAAATGTGTATTATACAAATAAATAACTAATGTTTATTTTTGTACACAATCTTCTACCCAGTGAAAAAAGATTAACACTTGATAAGCAATAAAATC
>AGDA01003698.1:0-27175 GCA_000281935.1 Mengenilla moldrzyki | reverse complement strand
ATTTATATTCATATTTATTCTTTTTAAATTTTTACTCCCAACCCTCAATTTTTACTCTTTTAAGTTTTAGATGGCTTCTATAATTGGTAGACATAAACGGCATAGTAGAAATCTGATTTTACTAATTTTTCATGATTACCACCCTCAAACCTTTAAATTTTATCATTTTATCTAAGGCCAAACGCTATTATTAAAATCAGTGCAGATTTTTAAAAAAAGACATTCTGACTAATTATACTTTTCAACCCTCCCCCCTTTAAACTTACCTCTTGATTTAAAGTCAAATATAACTTAATGAAATTAGTACCAAATTTAAGTAAAAGAGAAAAATTTCAAATTTTTACGCATTTTAGCCCACAATCTTTTAAAACTCACCTATTAGTCTAAAATCAAATGGAAACTGTTGTAATCGATACCAATTTCAAGAGAAATTTCAAAATTTTATACATTTTATATTGTCGGCCTTACTTTTTGAACTATAGTGTCTGATAAACAATCTGAATCTTATAAACATGTAAGTTTTTATTGACAACACCAATGAATATTTTAACGAAACGATCGATATCTCATCTCGTTTTGTCTCGAAATTGAGACATGAGACATTTTCTCAATTTTGCTTTAAATAACAAAATGTCGTCTAGAGTCTTTTCTTCGAGACAAAACTAGACGAGACTCTCATTATGGCGAGATTATCAATTTCCTATCTATATATCAAACTATGCTTGAAAATGTTTAATGTTTTAAAAAGACATTAAAAATTTTTGATAATTTTAATGTCAATATATATTAATTTAGTAGCTAAAATCTAGATTCAAAACCCTAACCCAATGTGTCCTTTTGAAATTTTAAAAGTCTATTTTATTCTTTTAAAACAAATATTAAAAAAGTTTCAAAACAATATTTTAAATAACATGTTTTTAACATTATTGTAACATACAAAACGTGCTACTGAACATTGCTACAAAACTTTTGTGAAAAACTAACATGTTTATAAATGTGTTGTGGCATGTAGGGTAAAAAGCGGGACATTTTTAAAAATCGGCAGGAGCGAGGCAGTCGACCAAAAAACGGGACAGCCTCGTTAAAATTGGGACGTGTAGTCACCTTACCTTAGTCTCTAAAAGACTACGTTATGAAACGTGAAATTTACTATTTTCAACTACGCATCGTTATAAGGATATCAATGCAACTACGATAACTTCCATCACAATACTACTCTCACAAATTTCCAGTATTTAGTTTTAGGTTTTCATTATTTTTACCGGTATTCAGAAATAAAATTGGAAATAAGCGTCTTAAAAAAATTAAGTCTGCTTTAAGCAATTAATAAAAAACTAAATTTTTAATTATCAAATGATTATAAGTCACTAAAATAGTGTCTAAAATTAAAAAAATGAAGCATTACCTTAAAAACTGGTCACTTGTAGTCCCGCTGTGCATAAACGCATTCGAAACAACGGTAGCCGTATGACAGATACTGACACGGTTTGCATCTTTCGTATTCTTCAGTATTAATAAATCTGTATGGTTGCTTCGGATTAAAAATTGCAAATGTAAATTAATGCTAATAACACCCGATAAAATACAACACAATTTCTCTACATGATCCTGATGCTCTTTTTCTTTTTCGTCCTGTATTTTTGGATTATTAAAGATTTCAAAATTTAATTAAATTCTATTCATTTTATTTTTTAACTAATTAAAAGAAAAAAATTTCCAGAACAAAGGCATAAAACCGCCTTTACATGCCAACCACAAAGGCTGATATAATGAATATGAAGTCTTTAATGCCAGATTTTTGCGTCTTGAATCCCTGCAAATGATAACTTTAAATATTTTTGCCACAGGCGATGGTTTTTAAATTTATACCATTGTAAACTTAAATAAAGTTTTAATTGCTAACATTTTTTCAAACATACTTCTCACCACATTTATCTAAAAAATCTTTTTGAACATTAATTTCATTAAAAAAAGTATAGTAGTCTCAAAAAAATCAATTTTGTTTGTTATTATTAATATAGTTAAATAAAAAAAGTTAACTTATAGTACTTATTGTACAACAAACAAGTATTTTTATAAAGTATAAAGATTTTTCCATTAAGAATGTGATTAATAATTCAATAATCGCATCCAATATTGAACAAAAAGTATTGATTTACTAGAGCTACACTGAGAAAAAATCTCTTAAAAATCAAGACAACAAAAATCTTTACAATTATTTTAAAAATTGTATTTAAAACAGTGATAATTTAATTGATTTTAGTTAAATTTAACAGAATTTCCGTAAATTTGAAAAGAAATTTTTGTTATCTTAATTTTTAAAAATATTTTTTTAGTATAATGATGTTAAAAGTACGTTGATATGTAAAATTCATTACACGTGATAAACAAAAAGTACGAATATCTTGTTTGCGGCGAATATGCTCTTTCTATATTTGCACGTGGGTTTTCGTTATTAACAAACTTACAGCGTTATCGTTACAAAACCTTTATTGTAACTAACTTAACTTACTACTACAGAGTCGAAAAAAATATATACAAGAAAAAGAAATACCCTTCACAAACAATTTGTTATAAACTGGTAAGGTTTTCTACGAGAATATCTCACAAAAATTTACCGTCTTGTAGTAAAAACATAAAAGTAAAATTTTAATACGCGGATAATGTAAAAACATCGCAATAACATAAAAAATATAAAATAAAAATCAACCGTGTTAACAGATATCATTAGTGTATTTTTAGGATAAATATGACCTCACTCTCTCTCTTTCATCAATAAATAAAGTGTTCATTGATATGAAACATTTGAATATTTTTTAGAGTCTACTAATAAAACATTGTGTTTAAAAAATTTAAATAATTTTCAGTCTTTATGTATAATTAGAACAAACTTTAGCTATTAAAGCAATAATATCAGCTAATAAAACATTAAAATTCAAAAGTTTCAAAGGTAAATTTAAAACACCCTTGAGTTTTGTATTACCAACATCATAAGTATATAATATACGTAAATATATTGACAAGAAAATTACCTAAAACCAACGGTTCTAATTTGACTCAATGTACTTGATTAAACTGAGAATGTTTTCAGATTTATAAACTTATATGTCGATCGTGCAATAATTTATAAAGGAATGGGTGATCAACATTTTTTAGAAACAGGCCTATTCAAATTTTTATTTCCTTGGTATGGAAAAATTACACTTCTTAACAATATTTAAAATAGTAGTCGTATTATAAACATTACACTGTTAAAAATTAGCTCCTTAAAATACACATAGAGAAAACTTAATAAAACAAACAACCAAATTTGTTGGTAAAATAGTATTTGTTAAAAACTACCAAATCTATTTGTAAGTTTAGCTCGTTTTTTTTAATTATTATTCTCAATATTTTTGGCAAACAGTCCTTTGGTAAGTGTAACCAAACATCTTGCTTAGCATAACAAAAAAAAACTGATATACCAATGATAGTTATATCAGCACTTAGATTATTAAAAATCATCAAAAACATAAGTAAACAATATTAGCTATTCTGTTTTTCAAGTAACGCCAACATTTGTTTAATTACATAAATAATATTTAAGCGAATAAAATTAATTTAAAAGATTTATTGATTTATTGAAATTATTCATTCTTGCGAAGACTGGTTTCGGTTCACACATCAGAGCTAGCTGTAAACTAATTCATGTAAGTCGTAAATTGAAAAAATTGTGGTTTATGACCACAAAACAATTTACACTCACCAACCTCATAATGAACAAAGCATTATAAATACATAGCTACAAGTTTTGGTTGGACTTGTCAAATATTTGTTTGAAACTAGCAAATATATTAGTAGAGCCATTTGGCAGCTACTACCAACCCAGTTAATATTCCCATATAAAAACTACCAAGTTGCTAAACATTACCGAAAATTGCTATCAAATTTATCAAACTTTGTATGTAAGAAGAAAAGTACTTATTTTAGAAGTGCGGGTTTCCACTATATGTGACAAGTGTTTTTTCTTCTTAAATTTAATATAGCTTTTGTTTTAAACTTTTCTTTTCATAATTAGTAAAAAAATACTTGCAATTAGAAAAAAAATTCTAAATAGAAGACTAAAAATACCTAATTTAAGAAAAATTCACCTAATTTTTAGAAAATTATTTTAAGACTGAAAGTCTTGTAGATTTAAGAATAATTTTTTCCAATATTAAGTCAAAAAATTTCTTATATTAAGTATTGAAATCTTAAATTTTGGAAGAAAAAATAAATACCTATCCCGGTTTAAGTGGAATTTTCTCCTTAAATTAAGCAGTCATTTTTGTGAGTGTATAATAAAAGAACACAAAATGTAAAAAAAATTAAATAAGTTACATACAAAAAAATGGGACTAAAGAAACCAGTATGCATACTTGTAGATTTTAATGTGAAATTTGTAATTTCAGAACACATCGCATTAATTTGATAGAACTTGATATATTAGCGGTAAAATATCTGCAATATATAAACAAACACTTGTTTAACCGCGAGTTGCTCATAAGGGATGATTAATAAGGGTTTTTATAATGAACGATAGCAAGATTTAAAATTTTTAATGTCTCAAATGTAGTTCATTTTTTCCAAAAATTAATTTATGAATTTTTTTAAAAAATGATCAAAAAAATGCGAAAAAAATGGCGCTTCATTTAAAGCCTAAAAAATAACATAATAATGATACAAAATATTCTAAAAAAACTTCTTAATAAAAAGTTTAGTTGTTTGTACTTTTTTTACTCATATAAAAACATATAAGTTTATCAGATTCCGATTTTTCAACCGACTTTTATTCAATTAAAAATATTTGTAAACATATATTATATTCGTGTGATAATTATACCTTGATTTTTTTTTAAAAACTGTTTAAAAGTTTTACAGAATAAAAAGGTCTATAAAAAATTTAATAACGTTTTCCGGTTTGAGGTCGTTTTATGGAGATGATTCGAAAAAACCCGAATTTTAAAATGTTTAAAATATTTCTAACATGTCATTCTAACACAATAATTAAAATATAATTTCACCACCATAATCAACAATTTTTTTAATTTCTTGCCTTTTATTTACTTTAAAAACATTATTCTTAAACAAGAATAATATGCATACAAACAAATAACTTATCTCTACATTTTTAAGAGGTGATTGTGACTTTTTATCAGAAAGAAAAAACATTTTAATTTTTTCCCACCCTTTTTACTTGATTATGTTTAGCAATTTTGGATAAGTTTTAAATTTTCACGATATTAAAATTATACTTAAATTTTTTTTTACAATGTTGCTTTATAATTTTAGTATTCTTAATTCAGAAAAATGTATATGTCTCGTAAGTCATATTTTAGCTATATTAACTAAGTGTTAAAAAAGTCAAAAATATTTATTCATTTTAATTAAATTCGATTTTATCTTCAACCTTCAGAGCTTAAAATACATGTTCAAGTTATTTACAAGATTTTAATAAATATATATAGTGTGATAATTGAAATAAGCTTTTAGTGTTAATAGAACACTACAACTATTAAGTACAATACATTTCTAGGAAACTTTTTTTTGTAATCTTAAAGAAATTACAGCATATTTTTTTCATATAAAAATTGATCTAGTTACGTACTGTAACTAACTAAAAATTTAAACATTTCTTAATTAATTTTAGTAATTTAATAATATATTTATAGGTGAAAGAATAGCTTCTTATTAATTAATTATAAAATCAATATACTGATAAAAATTTATACGAAATTCTAGAAGAAGTTCACTTTGTTATTTGAATAAGGAAAAAGTTATTTTAAAAAATACGCAAATTTTTAAACTAAGTCAAAGATTATTCACGTTTCGATTTTTAACGAACATTTTTATTATTATATATTGTTAATATATAGCGGGGGTGGGTGGGGGACTTAAACAAAGTTTACTCAGCTTTTCGATACTTTGATTTCGCGTTAATCCTTCTCGACCCGGATAATTCCGTATAAATGACAAACTGGAGATTGTCATAAGCGAATTTTTTTCTAGTTAATAACATCATTAAAAAAGTCAATCAATAACGTGCTATAAATTATTAATGATGATTTTTTTCTATTTTGATGAAAAGAAATAATTAATAAGTAAATAACATTTTGTTCCTGATTTATTTCCACTTCTACAATTTATTATTTTTTTTAATAAAGTAAATAGGTTTAATAAGATAATAATTAAAAATTATTAATTTCTTTTTAGTTAAATATTTTAAAAAATATTTTGTTTTTTTCAAAAACCAAATAAATTCTTACAAACTTTTAAGTGTTGGAAAACAATAAGTTAAACTCTAATGAGAACATTTCATTTGAATAAATATAGAGTAGTTTAATTTAAATGCTTTGTTAAGAATTTGACAGCGTTATGCAACGAAAAAGTTCGTAACAATTTAAACAAATATAAAAGCATTGAATCCTAGTCGAAGTTCTGTAAATTACTAATTGCTTTACTGAAAAACTAAAACAAATTAGAAAAGTATTCGTAAATGAAAAATATTTAATTTAGAGTACTAGTTTTTTTTTAAGTTAATCAGTTCAACTATAACAAGATACAACCTGTTTTATACTATTAATTACTCTTAAAATGTTAAATATTGAGAAAAAATACTTGAATAAACGTGTTCACAAACACAATTCCAGTTCTTTTCATATTCGAAAATATTTATCCTCAGTAACTTTTTTTCCACACAATTTTTGACCTTTATTATCTCATAATGTAAGGCCCGCCCAAGAAACATATTTTCTAAAATATTGAACAATAGTAATCTTAGGAAAACAAATAGTAAATAAAAAAACATTGAAAAGAAATGAATGAGTGGGAAACATGTTTCTGTCATTTTGTTAATTAAGAACAGACTATTCGTTAAATTACAAATATTCACTTTTTTATTTCCGTTTTTGTGAGTTTCAGTTTCATTAATCTTTATAAATTATCACAATCAAAGACTACTATAACAATAAAAGGAGAATAAATTTAAATTTAAATATAAAATAAAAATTCAAAATTGTAATATTATTTATTCTAATGTATGAGATGTAACTTTCAAGTAAAGTTAGTTATATAAGTGATTCAGAGCCCTTTAGAGTTTCTCATTTATATATTCTCAAAAATGACTGCTTAATTTAAAAAGAAAATAATATTTAAAACATGAAAAATATATTTCCTTCCAAAATTTATATTCTTAATACTTAATATGAATTTTTTTTCTTAAAGTTAAAAAACAGTTCTTAAATTTACAAGATTTTTTGTTTTAAATTAATTGTTTAAAAATAAAAAAACTTTTTTAAATTAAGAATTTTAGTCTTGTATTTGGAATTCTTTTTCTATTTTTTCACTAGTTTTAAAAAGAAAAGTTTAAGGCTAAAGCTATAGTAAATTTACGAAGAAAAAACACATAAAGTGAAAATCGTATTCCTAAAATAAGTATTTTTCTTCTTATTTTAAGCAGTTCATTTTCAACAATGTACTTTACACTAACAAACCAGACGTCACAAATTATGTCAAATAAAATTGTTTATCTCGAACCTCTCTCCATTTTGAAATAAAAAACAATAATCATATTCACATTTTTTCGTTTTTTTATCTAGAAGTCCAATTGACTTTTTTTATGCATTTGGTAATAATTTGATATAAAAATTTATAATAAATTTATTAAATATTAATCAAATTTTATCAAATTACGATACTTTATCATTAATTTCCAATAAAAAATCAACAAATTATAAATTGTATATTTAATAATTATCAACTTATTTATCATAAAATTATTAATATATTTTATTAAGTTTATCGAAATACTGACAAAAAAGTTTTAATGTATTTGTCAATAAGTTAATATATATTATTAAATTTATTAACCTAATAATCGAAAATTATAAATGTATTAAAAACGATTATTTATTTATTAAAATTTGAAACTTTTTTTTTCCGTAAATTTTCACAATTTTTCTTAAAAACTTTCGGTTTCTTAAAAAAATGTTTTTTTTTCAATATTTTATTTTTTATTATAATATCAAAATCTATTATTAACAGAACAACATGTAAATGAGTAAATATAAATCAATTAGCTTTAAATGTGAAGTTTTTTATTTAACTAACAAAATACTAATATAAAAGTTCCAATTTTCGTTTTTTTTTTCTTTTCAATAGTACACAATGAGAAAAAGTAAGTAAAACTGTTTAGTAAAACAGAGAAAGTTGTAAGAGAGTAATAATAAAAGGTAATATATGTTTTTTGTAAGGTTTATTATTTTATCTGTATAAGAAAAATTAATAATGTTTAATAAAATTATACAATAAAGAGTTTATTACTTTTTTGTTAACAATAAATAAAAAAGTTTTTACAATATTTTAATAGCAAATACGATATTGTTTATAAAGAATTTAGTAATTAATTTTAAATACCTTGTTTTTGAGACCTTTAAGTAACATTTTTTCCTGTTGCAAATTTGAGTACTATGTCATTGCAAACTTATGAACATATAATAACAAATATCAATCATATTTAAGAATAATAATAATAATAATAATAATTATCTTATTAAAATATTTATAATGGCAGACAGTTTTCGCAATTATAAATTTATTTGTGTATGCTACAAAAAAAAGTGGTTTTTTTAATTTTTCTGAAGTTTTTTTTTTGATATTCTATTTTTTTTTAATATTCAAAAAAAAATCATTAAAAAAAATCATAAAAAAAATCATAAAAAAATCAATTGATTTTTAACTCACAATTTAGTTTGTCGGTTTATTTCAAATTTTTAAATATTTGACGTCATTATGTTTCAATATTCGGATATCGTTCTTTTTACGTTAGGTTTTGTCTCAATTCTTTACAAAAAAAGTTATTATAATTAATTTCTGTAAATTATATTAGATATTGCTTTTTTAAATAATCTTTAATAAAAAATGTAGTAAATTTTACTGCATATATGTTTATAAGCGTTGTAAAAATTTTATTAAATATTATTAATTTTTTTTATCGATTACAAGATTTTTTTATTACCTGAATTTTATAAATAGTACTAGAAGAGTTAATGTTCACTATAGGTACTAACTTTTTTGGTAGTCTTTATAATTTTTTTTATAAACAGTAATAATTTTTTCTCTTAATGCAATTATCAACTTTTTAAGGTAAGTAAAGTCACATATTTGAATTACTAGATTAAGTTTTACGTAAAAACGTAGTTCTTTTTTTCTAAAAAAATTATCTTTTTTACCAAATAAAAAAAAAATTGTTTTAAAATGATATTAGGTCTCTTATTATAGATATAACGTTCACCTTTTGAGTATTTTTTCTTTCAAGTTTCCCAAAGTAGTTTGATTTGTCTATAAACGATATAGATATTTAAATCAGAAACTTTCAATTTTACTATGATGTATTATTTTCAAATATATTTTAATACTCTATAAAATACGTGTTAATAAGTACAATTTTATTCAGTTGTTTCATTGTGATCAGCACAATGAATTTTTATTTACGCTTTGGAGGACCCAACCATTTAAGGAAACCGTTTATTTTTTTAATATAATCCATTTTTTAAATTTCAAATCAACTAAACGACTATGTTAAAAAAACGGCACATAAATTACTTTCTTTTAATACTAATAATCTAATAAAAGAACATATCAACTTGTCACCCACATTCAGATTTTTTCAAAACTCTATGATTTATTTGAATACGTTATTGGATTTAAAAGCCTGTATTAAATTTATTGTTTTAATTCGTTGGGGATTTAACGAAAATTGTAGACAGAAATGAAGTCTTTAAAAAAATTTATGTGTTATTTTCTGATCAAAGCATTAGGCTTTTTTTAGCTGATCACGACACATTAAGGTTGGACTAAAGTTACTTGGTAGCAAATATTTTGTTCTATGTGAAACGTGTGACGTACTGCACACTGCTGTCAGGGTTCGTGTTTGGCAGTTCTAAATTAAAAAGTGAAATGAGAGATAAATTTATATTTTATATAAGATATCGTGATATTGGTTATTACAGGTCACAGCTAGCTCCAGGGCCTCAGCCTCTCCTCATCTTTCAATACCTCTTCCTAATTTAGAACTTCCAAACACAAATCCTGCCTGTAGAGCAGTGTTTCCCAACCTTATTTGTGTCATATCCCACCTTTAACATTTATAAAATTCTTATACCCCCCATACTGACATATTTCTCGAAAATTCCGACAAAGTATTTGAAAAGTCTTATCGTCTAGTTGACATTTTAGTAACGTCAAACGAAATTATATTTAACAATTATTTACAGTGTTTTTTTTAAATTTACTTTTTTTGTTAAATTTGACAACGATGTCTAGCATTGTATTCAAATTTTCCGTAACAAAGGAGCTTAAATTTGTCGAGTCAATTTTAGAGCTGCTCCCTTTAATAATCAAATTGCCCCCTTGTGAGGCGTGGGCCCCACGTTGGGAAATACTGCCGTAGAGTGTAATATGTCACACGTTGCACACAAAACAAAATATTTGCCACCAAGTAGCTTTAGTCCAATCTTAATGTGTTTTGGTTCGCAAGAAACATCTATTATTTTACCTCTAGTTTAAGAAAATATATGTTTCCTTTAATTTTTATCTTTTTTTAAAAATTTATTTCAGCTTCATATTGAGCTTTATGACAATAATTATTACTAAATATAGCAGGGGTTCCCAACTTTTTTTGTACTTTAGAGAACATTCTAAAATATCAATATGTTGGCGAGCATTGTTATTTTTAATCGACAAACTCATTCCATAATTTCTTATGCTCTCATAATTTATTTTCGTATACTCATAATTTGCAAATAATAAACAAAAATTTTTCAAAATTGTAAATTATTCTTCCAATTTCATACACACGAGAAAAAATATTTTTCTCTGTCAAATAGTGGCGGGCACATACGAATCGTTCTACGAGCACCATGTTGTTTGCGGGCACGAGGTTGAGAGTTTCTAGATTTAATGACTCATTTCAATTGAATTTTTTTATAGTGGTAATATGTAAATAAAATCTACACACCTCAAGGTACACAAATTGAAGAACAAAACTAAAATTACCTTGAATAACATGATCTTGTTAAATTTTGGACAAAATGAAGCTGGTATCAAAAAAAAAAAAATTACAAAAATATTTGTTGACACTACGTCACATGTATAATTTTTGTAAAGGTCAATTTCTGAAAAAAAAGAAGTCTTTGTAACTTATATTTTTTAACCCTGAAATTCAGCCCCCAACAAAATTGGGTACGACTGAAATACAGATGCTTTAGCTTAACACATTAAATTGAATAGCGGCATATTGAACAAAATTGGGATCTGACAAACTGGTATGTTTCTTCTTAAGATTTACACAGATCTATATTTAAAGGAATGTACCAATCTTTATAAGAAATAAAAAATTTGAAGAGAAAAATACTTTTTCTTATCTGCAAAAAGGAAAAGAAATTCGATACATTCAATAACACTATTTTGTTGCAAAATTTTCGCTAATAGAGTGAGATTAAAGTAAAAATTTGAAGCCCATTATTTAAATAGTGCTACAATTTAATCTATAATGTTACAAATATGAAAAAAAGAAAATAGGAATTCACTGAACGCAAATCGATAAAAAAAATCGGGAAATTATTTTTCTCTTTTTTGCACTTCAAATTGCTCTGCATTTTATTCAAATGCGAATATTAATTCATGTAATAATTCGAATCAAATTGGCAAAGAAAATTGCAACAGACTTTAAAGAAAAAATAGAAAAAAATGCAATTTTGCAAAATTAACATTCCATTGAAATCAAACTCCAAAAGATGAAAACTTAACTTCATGTTTCGTTTCCACTTGTAATTAAAACGAGCCCTGTTTGAAGTTGAATCATTTTCACAAAGAAAAAAGATCAAGCTATAATTGCTGAAATACATACGCTGCAATCTCATTAGATTCACTATTGTGGAAAAGTTACAATTTTTGCAAAAACGGAAATAGCATTTATGAAATGCATTGGAAAAAAAATTGAATATAAAATAAGTATTGTATAAGAAAAGTTCTAAATATGTTACATTAATCTATACATGAAAAGTAGCACTTATCTATTTGATCAATGTAAATGGATTTCTGGAAACTTTTTATAACTTTAAAAAAAAGCTTAAAAATACCAAAGCATCGAGTTTTTTTTCAGTCGGATCAACTTCAATTTTAGATTCGGATTTGGCGCTATCTTCACTTTCAACTTGAGCCTCAGATTCAGAATCGACTCCTGATTTAGTTCTCGATTCAGCATCAGGTTCACATTGTTTAGTTGTGTCTGAAGTATTGTTCGAATTAAGAAAATCAGTAATAGCACTAGGCACTGGAGCAGTAAGTCGTAAAGCTTGCAGAACACGTCCAAGAAACTGTTGTGTGGCCGATTCGTACAAATCGAATGCAATCTGATACGCCATCATAACATTCTTTTCTGCGCCCAAACTAAGTTTGTCTAGTATTTCAGCAACAGCTGTGGCGTCATCCAAAAAGATCAAACACTGACACATGTTCACGTAATCAGGCACATCAAGCCCCGTGTACAGATCAACCAAAGTACGTAAAACAGTATTTCGAAATCGACGACTCTGGATCAAACTCATAGCTACTTGAAAGGCATATGTTAGCATTCCGACCACGTCGTCAGACTGCTTGATAGACATCTCAAATATATCCATACGCCGTGTCTCAATTGCCAATCCAAGTGCTTGTCGATATTGACAATCGTTCAGGCATCGTTGAAACATACGATTGACAATTGTTTCCAAACGTTCATCGATTGGTTTTGCGGTACTAGGATCATCGAATTCGGCAATTCGCAATTGAGTATAATGGTCAATGCATTTGGCAATTATCGAATCAACATATTCGTTACGAGCATTCACGTCAAACAGCTCGCCAGCACCTAACGCATACGTCAACGAATCTTCAAACGAACCCAAATTATAATAAACTTTGCTGGCCACCAAAGCCGCCAACTTGTTTTGCTTGAACACTTTATCTTCATGTAAAATTTCGCTGTTTTCATGGAAAAAAAAACATATCACCCAACGCATTTATTAATTTTTTTATTTAAATGTTCTTTATATTAATGAAGGAATATTAATATAAATAAAAAGTACATTAACAGTTTATTAAAAATATAGCAATCTTTTAAAACACAATGCTTGGTTTTTTATTATAAAATTATTATATGTTTTTAATATTATAATAAATGTAAGATTTTCATATTTTTAAAATACTTAATAAAAATTTTAGAAAACACCTAGATTAATTCTAATCTTATTTAAATTTAAAAAAAAAGTATTTAAGTTTTTTTATATTTCACATATTTTTTGTAGAAGTAATTTTTCAAAAAAAAAGACTGTTTTAGAAATAAAACGATTTAAACGTTTTGCTAGTGATAATTTTCATCATCCAGAACTCAGTTTCAAACAAATTAGGACAGGAATGCCCTATGTCTGCATTTTTTCATCAGTGGGAAGTAACGTTTTATTTATTATTTGTGTATAAAAGTAATCTTTATTATTTTTAAAAAAATGGGTGTCAAAAACTATAGTCATATTTGCTATATCATGCTCTATGAGTTCGAAAAAGGATGAAGAACAACATAATTATTTCGTGATCTCAACGAAACTTTTAACAAAAAGATAACTAGTGAAAGCTAGTATAAGGAATGGGTTCTCTGTTTTAAATCAGGTAATACCAACGTGAGGGACTAGTCAAGAAGATGTTCATCATCAAATTTCAGCGATCATGTTCTTTTGGCAGTCACGGAAGAAGACAGGAGCGTGATAATAATTCAATGTTAATCAATCTGCTAAGCAAATGGGAAATAGTAATTTGAGTAGACGGTGGCTACGCATTTGAATAATATCGTTTAAACATGTATTTCTCAAATATTGTTATTGATTTCGTTAAATAAAATTTTTTGAAAAAATGCTGGATAATTATGCACCAACCTAATAATAACGTTCTCTTCATATAGTAAAACGAAAAATAATTAAGAAAAAACTTTCGCAGTGTTATTGGTTTTAGAAAAAATTAGTGACATTGAATTCAAATACAATTTGCATTTATAAATGAAGGCATAAATGGTAAATGTTTAATTTAATACATATTAAACGTATACAAGAAAATTTCTACCAGAGAAAACACCAATAGTTTTTAACAATTCAAATTTCTTAACTTTTTGACAACAATTATTGTAGGTTTTGAAATTTAATTAATCTTTTGTAAATTATTGCAAATTTATATTATTAAAGACTTTACATAAAAGACGTTTCAATTTATTAAAAAATATTATTTTACATCAAAAATTAAAAAAAAACAAACTTTATTTTACACGTATGAATAGAAAAATCTGGAAATTTCTACGAATTACAGCATTAAATTTCAATTCATCGAATAAAATCAATAACACAATCACAATGCAAATAAAACAGCAGCACAAAAAACTCATTGTTTTCTTTACACAAAATTGTGTGTACACTTCCGATGTTACATTTGTGAATTAGTTACAACAGAGCATCTATTTGTAAATTAAGAAATTTACCAGTCACCTTAACAAAATTTATTTAAGCAATATTTTAAATATAACGTAAATAAACACGAAAAAAAACTAAACGCAAATATTCTCCACTTAAATTATAGCCCTGGATGATTCCTATGCTATTATTCGAATTCCAACTTCTGAAATTCCAAAGTATGCAAACAAATTTTTCATATAAACATTCCGAGAATTAATAGCCGAATTATACAAATTTGATCACGTAGAAGTATACGGTACAAGTAACACGTTTACTGTTTTTTTTTTCTTAACAGAACTTTGAAAATTACGATAAATTTATAAAATTTTTATTAAATTTAAAAAATATTGTATCATATTTTATAATTTAATTTTCGTTTTCAAATAAAATGATACTATCACTCTTTCAATTATTTCAATGTACAAAATAATTATCTGTTTACGAATATTACATTAATTAAATTAAACAATACACTGAACATTCTACATATAAGGATTTAAGTCATATTATATAAGTTACTATTTTTTTTATAAATTTTGAGCGATTATACAATTTTTAAAAATACTTATTTTTGTTGTGTAGTACAAGCAGAGTTATACATACGTACAACTAATCGAGGCTCGAAACGCCTAGTGGTCGCCGTTCGACCCTACTGCTCTGAAGTACCCAGGTTCTAGTCTCGCCGGAATCGACGGCCATTGTCACTTTTCCCACCGGACACAATATTTCCAAGTAAATTCGACACAAATATTTAATTTAGAAATTACTTTTTGCTTTGTATTTCAAAATACTGATACACAGGGATAACTTTTAGCCATTTTTTCAAAATTTTTTCTTTCGAAATAATTTTCTTCGACAACGCATGTAGTTATTAGAATACCGCATACCTTATTTGTGTTTTGATTTACCAAGAGTTAATTATGGGACGAAATTAAACGTAAGCAAACAATTTAAACTGTTAAATTTTATAAAAGATTTATTTTCAGCGAAAAATTGCTTTTATAAAAAACAACATGCTCAAAAATTTCACACTAATTTTTAAGACAAAACTTAATTTATAGCAAAATTTAAAGAAAAACTATACATTGAAAATACATTTTATTTTGTTTTTGAAATTGATTAAAAATCTATATTTAAATTTCTGCGATGCAATTATCACCCATTGTTTTATATTTAATATACCTAAAACTTTAATTCATCATTATGAGACTTTGTAATCACTAAAAAGAATATTATAACTTTTTTTTTAAAAAAAGATTTTGCTTAAAAAAAAGCTCTAAATGAAAAATTTAACAAACTTTTTCTTAACTTTTTTTTGAAAACTTTTTAATTCTTTACAATTTTTATAAAAATTAAATTTGCAAGAAATAAAATTGATAAAACACAATGAAGTAAATTTTTTGTCAGTATTCATCTTCAACAAGTATTAAATCCCAGCAAATTAGAAACGAATTAATTATATGCTATTATTCGATAAAAATCCGTTTTTATGGGAATTTACCTAGTAAATTCTTTTGATTTGAAATGCAAAATATGTTGCAATTTTAAGCTGCGTTTAGAAAACGACTAAAAGTTACTATTAATTGCCATTTGTTTCACACCATAGTTCAGAAAATCACCATGATAAATTACTAGTGTCCGAAAATACAAATGGTAAATTACTTTTTGTTACTAAATCTTACCAAACAAAAATCAGTGGTAATACGATTTTAGTTCTGTGCTTTTTTCTAGTTGCCAACTTTGAAACAAGTTTTTTCCGTTCAAAAATTGAATTCGATTTAGGGCAATAAGAAGCAATTTAATTATTGCAATGATCACTTTTCTTCTATTTATAAAATAGCTTTCCATTGCTCAACAATTTTGCATTTTCTACCACATTTCAATTAATTTTATATTTTGGTGTTGGTAAACATGTTTTTTTTAACAAAATTACAATTATCCAAAAAAGTACATAGTAAAATCAGTAATAGTAAGGTTTGGTAATATAAAATACATTACTTTACTTTACATAGACATGGTCATTTTCTGAAAACAGCCTTATTAGCAATCTAACCAATTTAAGTAAAAAAAAAACCTTCGGTAATGCCCATATATTTCTAATTTTATTTGAAATATCATACATTTAACTAAATATATTATCGTATGCCAAAAGCTCCAATTTTCCAAATTAACAGAGAACAATATTCTTCAAATTACTTTGTTTTTTATTTTATAGCTTAATTAAAATTTAGCTTATAAAATGACTTTTTTAATAACGTGGGTCAATGAGTGTTTCAAGGAAACAACAACTACTCTTTTTCTACTTAGGCTTTAATTTTTATGCAAATAATCAATTTTCACAATTCTTATCGATTTAAGTTTATTGAACTTCTTACGCGATGCAATTAAATAGATCGTGTGAATTTCTCACACGACAATAAATACGAAATTTAAATGATGCGTCGGATTGAATGCATTAATTCTAAATAATGTTGTAGTTTTATGTTTTTAATAAATTATGTTAGCATATTAAGCATGTAGTTTTACTTTAAGTCCGCTTGTATCTTTATTTGATTTAAAATCAAGTTGAAAACAAAATGAATAATAGAATCTAAGCGACACCAAAACGTGATTTGTCGGAACAAATTTTTATCGAAATCTAACTTCAATACGTAATTAATGGAATAGATTCGCACAAGCACATCAAAAGTTACAGCATAAAAATCCAATACTTTTACTTTTTAATCAATAACTATGGTTTCAATTATTATTTAATAGAGCTATGAGTTTATAACTTTTTTTTTTTTCTAAAATTAAAAGCTTATTTTTAATCAAATATTGTTTTCGATAAACCATTATTGTGTATTGTAAATACTTAAATATATGTAAATTCCATATTTTTAGTCATGTATTTCTACAGTCATTTAAAAATTTTATAATAATAAATTTTTACACATTTTTTACATTTATTTTAACCAATTAAAAAAATGATGATGAAATGAAATTTATACAAAATTTATTTACTTTGCATTTGCCATCGAAAAAAATGTTATATAAAAGAAATGAGTATTTTTTTGACAACGTTGTGGGACATTTCCTCAAGAGATGCCGCCACTTTTTTCGAATTTTGTTCCAACATAAAAACGCAGGGAAATTAGAAAATTTTTCTCTTTTGCCGATCTTGGTAATCTGTGTTCTAAATCTTTTTTTACTCATGGTTACCTTAAAGAAAAATATTTGTATATTTGGCCCCTTTTTATTTGTAAAAAATACATTAATATTATGTCTTTTATTAAAATAGGAAAAGTATATGCACAAAAAAAGGTGTAGTATAAAAAAATGTTCTAATTTGTAAAATTTCTCAAACTTCTCATAAAAAAAATTTATTTAGTGAGATCCTTCTGCTTAATGTAAACCAACCAATTTTCTTATAACTGGCCTTTTTTAATATTAAGTTGATGCTGCTTATTTGATAAAAAAACCTTTTTAATTAATGCAGATTCTATCAGTAAAAACTGCTACATGCCATAAAAAATAAACTTGATTTTTTCTAAAGTGAATCGAAAACATTGTCTCTTTTCTTTCAAAGCCACAACATTTTACCTTAGGCACCTATCATGCAATATATCCCCGTGTGATCAGCAGAATATTTAGTTTCTTTATAAATTAACTACGTCGAATAAATTATAAATTTAAACGATTTACCACAGAACAACGTACGATATTCTGGGAAGTCTAAAATAGGATATGCTCTTTGTAAAAATTGTTTTTTATCTTACCAAAATATGTATACGGAAACAATGCTGCTATTCTATGAATGCTAAATGCAGACATAAAGTAAAAAATATTTAAAATGTTTTAAGTAGAATATTTTGTTCGCTCTAAAGAGTTCGTAGCCCACTAATTTTAATCTTTTTTTGTGGCCCATATGGCCCCATTGAGAAACCCTGCGTTAGAATATACTATGACATCCTCAGCTAAAAATCAAACGTCTGAAAAGAGTCGTACTGAACAGAAGTAAAGCCCTCTTTTCAGACGTCTGCTAGTTGTCTTTTAAAGATTTCAAGTACATCTTTAACTAGTCTTAAAATACGTCCGTTACTGACCTATTACAAATGTCTTTGAGAGACCAATTAAAAAGTTTTCTTAATCGGAATCATTAACATTTCATATAAACATCCAAATGAGTTTTAGTTTTGTAACGAACACAATACATGTGATCTAAAATTATTTTTAATAAACTGTTCAATTTATTTAAAATTTAAAGTTTTATCAGGAATACTTTTATACAAATTACTAAGTAGCAGAAAAGCTTACATTTTATCAATAACTTCAGAAATTTCCGGCCAGAATTCATTAACAATTGTGTTTAATTTTTCTAAGGCATAAATTTTCAGTTCAGACATGGGCTCGTCCAGCAATGAAATTATTCCAGCTATAAGAATCATATATAATGTACATTTACTTTTTTCAAAGACCAAATGAAATACCTGCTGAAGCAACAGCCATCCTTTAACAAAGCTTAAAAAGTTGCAGAATCAGTTAACAGATATTACGAAGTCTACAAAACTTCTCAAATTCACACACAAGTACAGCGAGAATAACACGCGGTAAAACTTAAAACCGAGATCACACTATACCCGGAGAAACCTTCCAGAAAGTATAAGAAACCACACGAAACACAATACTAAAATAACATGCGCAGAAAAAAACGTCACGAAACGTCATAGCTGTCATTTTTTAAATTTATTAACCGCCCAAGGAATTTGATAATGTTTTTATAGAAGATAATTCATCGCCTTCTACAAAAAATTTGTTTGAATCGAAATACTGATTATCAATAGGAATAGGTGTCGAAGTACGCTGTTTTTCCACTGATGTACTAGACGTCGTATCCGGCGCCAATATTGACGAAAATGTGGTTCCTGATGATACCGTTTGTAATATTTTATCGGCTAAACGTTCCAACGATTCTGCTTTATCTATAGTATTCAAAGGAACAGCAGTCCGGTCAGTTGCATTCTGATCATCGTGTGAATGGCGTAGCTTTCGAAATGTCGGAATAGCCCATTGCAACCCTAAACTTTCCATGACCATTTCTATAGATTCAGTATTAACCGACGTATCGATTTCATTATCATAATCACTGTTTACCACTGCCTCTACTGCTGCCGTTGCTGCATCAGTTTCTGCTGCTATAGACTTCTGCAATACGGAATCGACCTCTAGAATGGTTGACAACTCATGTGGCTCGACAATAAAATTATTCGTGTTACGAGCCGCAACAGGAGGCTTTGCTACCGTTTTCTTTGGAACTGTGATATTGCTTACTGTCGCCGGAAAGCTTTTAGCTTCATTCGGCACTAAAGATGGCGGCTCGAGATACTGAGTGCTTTGGTCGTTACCATCAAAACTGCTGTTAATAGAACCACTATTATTATCACTAGCACCATTTGTGTCACCTAATAGTGATTGCACTAAAACCGACTTATCTTGGTTACTTTGGTCAATCTTTTCGACTAAGTTGTCGAATCGTCTCGAATTATCCTTAGCAATTTCTTTGATTTCTTTATTCAAATTCAAGCAATTTGCTCGGTCGAAACTACAACTACTGGACGAAATACTACAAGTTTCATTACTTGAGCTCGATGCCTCTTCCTCAATACTTAATTGATCAATTTTTGACCTAGACATTTTCAATAATTTATCAATATAACTTTTCAGTTTTGGATCTAGCTTCGGATCAGACTTTTGCAATTTATTCGATGTTCTAAGCGCTTTTTTGACGGGTTTTTGTGCCGAACGGTCTTTCAGAGGACTAACGTACGATGCGCTCGAAGTTGTTGTAGTTGAAAGGGAGGAAACATGACGATACGTCTTCTTTTTAACGAACCGTTGAACGTTTCCATCCACAGTCTCGACAACGATATCGTTTCGCGGATCGTCTCGTACTCGAACTATGATTCGGCACACGTCCGTCATTACAGTCGTATCGTTGCTTTCAGTCTGCAACGAATCAACGTTCGTCTTACGAGTACGTCGAACCTGCCGTTTCTCTACATCGGACGGATACTGAACTGACTTCTCGACTTTTTGCGAAATTTTTAATTCGCGCTCAACGGAAATCGTCGACGTTGAACTGCCTGATTGCAGTGACGTTTGTGCTTCCGTACTTCGATACTGCACTTTCCTTCGGACGGTCTGTGTGTTCTTCGTCTCAATTTCTTCAGTCAGTTGGGAAAAATCGTCCAAAACTTTGTCCAAATTGCTGTCTGGTGACAAGTCAACCATTTCGCGCACTAGCAAATTCTTTTGCTCAATTACACGCTCAAGTAAATTCTTTAATTCATTGTTCTTGTTCTCATCAACTTCCAAACGATTCTTGGTGATGTTCGAACCAGATTCTTTTTCAACAACACGTTCCATTTGTCGCTGGCGTCCTTTTTCGAATTCTCGTCGTCGTTCAGCGCCCATGTGAAGAATACGATTTGGTATTCGTGATACCGGTTGAATCTCGTTTTTCGATCGTTTCGTCTTCTGTTGCATTTTACGTACCAATGGCAACTTTGATACGATTTCCTCATAATTCTGTACAGCTTCTTGTTTTTGAACCGCTCTGCGGCCACGCTCTTCCCTCAAGCCGTTTTGTGTAATTTTTCTGAATTCTGATTCGAAATTAATAGGAGATAATGCACGGTCAATCAATTTCTTCGTTTTACGCATCAGTTTCTTTGGCATCGGGCGCGGTTTATGATTTTCTTCGTCATCTGTTACTTTCTCATTGGGCCTCTGTATTTTATTTTTATTTAATAAATAAATTATAATTAAAATCTCAAAACAATTAGATGTAGCATCTTTAATATTTTCTGTCTTCAAAAACTTCGCAAATATATATATATAGAAATATTGTAAAAAGTTTACTAACTTTAACACATTCTTGCCTATTGACGCGAATTTGTATCATTTAAAATTCTTGGTTGTAATTATCACAAATTATTTTACATTTTTTAAAATAACGGAAACATTAAACATTATTTACAGATATCAAACCTTGTCAAATAAGACTAAATCAAAAGAATTATCACAAGTTTACTTAGCTTTAAAATTTAACTGTTTTTTAAGATATCAAGAACAGATATATGGATATAAATTTTTAACAAGTTTAGAAAACTAATTTTTAACACAAATAAGCTTTAAAAACTCTCCTTAAAAACTGTCTAATATAAAAATTATATTAATTTTTTAAGGTTAAAATTTTTCACCTTAAAATGCAATAAAAAGATAGCTGGTTGAAAATTCGAAGTTTTTTTAGCATATATAGAACTTGAAACGTAAGGTCTATAGGTTTTAACATGTGAGGGCCGAACTCACTTTTTACTACGTGGACAACCATCATATTAATTAGAAATCAAATACTAAACTAACCATAAAGTCCAATTTTAGTTCATCAATGGATGTTTTGAACAAATCAGGATCACGACTTCGACGCATAATGTCTGTGTACAAGCAATAATTACTATTCATATCCAATTCATTAGAGTCAATTTTTTCACTGTCTACTGCAACGGTGTTATCATCATTAACCGGTTTCAAAGCAGTTGATTGGTTTTGAATCGTTTCTGTTGGAGGCTGGTGGCAATTTCGGACGGCATCATCACGACGTCCAATATTGGCCACCAGATTCGCTCGAAGTTTCTCGAGATTTCGTGTACTCTGAAGCCTATTTCCGAAAGTTTCTTTTTGTTGATCAACTTGCTGTTTTTCAGCGCGCAATTTCGATGTGGCCAAACGACCACGTTCTACGGCCACATGTCGTATGTTTTCCTTATCACCATGTCGTACCGACTCTTTGACCAAATCAATGACAGTTTGCGTTGCGCTAGCACCAACATTTTCGCAGCAGTCTTCTAACTGTTTCTGCAAATTGTACAGCTTTTTTGACTTCCATTTTTCAAAATCTGCAGCCGCATTTAGTGCGCTTTTTCTGATTTTACCCAAATTTCGATCCCTTCGTTGCTTCCACCATCGTTCGGAAATACCTTTGTATTTTTCGCGAGTCTGCAACAGCCGATAAAACCAAGTAATGTTTACAATACAGGTACCATTAGTGTTATAAAACATTTAAAATTTAACGTTTAATAAAATACCTGTTGCAGATGCTGCACACGACGTTTTATAGAACTGTCGCCTTTGCGGTAATCGTCAAATGTTTTTTTAACACCACATCGTTTCCTGAGTATTATCGGATTCCCATTTACTGAAATATTAATTGACATTTCATTTAATTTTTACAAAAAACGTTCGAAACGTTTCAAAATAACGAATTCAATACATTTAGCATTAGATGTCACTAGCAGTTTGTTTTGAAAGTAAGCATAATTGCCAGCTATGTGCATTATTGCCAAGTGTAGGTATTGAATTTTAGAATACACAAGTAAGCAAATTTTACTTCTGGTCAAAGGCATTAAACCTCAGATCACGTATATAGCAAAATGAAAAAAATTGAATTTCTAAAGCACAGTTTTGGGAAAGGGGGTAAAATGTTTATTTTTTCAGTTAAAGATTTTTAACTCCAAAATCAAAGCACATAGAAAGATAAAAAAAAATTAAAAAAACTAAAAACATATGTTTGATATACATTTGATTTAAGATTTTAGAAAATATATGCCATATCTAATGGATTTGTCCAAAAGTAAAATTTTTTTACTAGTGTTATTAGCTATATAGGGTTATTTTACTTTTTCAAAGTTTTTTTTTGCAAAAAAAGCAATGGTAACATCATCTTAATATAAACGTTTTCAGAAATATACTTCAGAAAAAATAAAATTGGTAAGATATTTTGGAAAATTTACTTCAACATGCACAAAAATATTGACACTATTGACACTATACTTCTGAAAACGCCTATACCCTGCAAACCATGGGACGTCACAAGGAATGTCCAAAGTCATCTTAACGAGAAGTCTATATAAGTAATTAAATAGTTATTAAAAATTTTGTTCCTCAATTAAAAATGTATTTTTATGCACTCAATTATAAAAATACATAAGAATTGTCACCAGTGTGAAAGTACGATTTTCTTAATTTGGTCACAGCAGAAAAATGCATATTTCAGTCATAACGTAACGTTTATAGACTTCAGAATGGGGAAATATGTATTTCAATCACAACAAGACGTCGCAAAATGACGAATTTAAGAAATGCCAAAAAACACGAATTTCATAAATTCTTTACAACGAGACATCCAAAGACATCAAATATTCTAGACTTATTTTTATATGAACAAGTTTTAATCAGATTGGTTCACATTAAAATATTTGATAATGAAATGACATCAAAATTTCTGTTATTAACTACGCTTTTTACAATTTTCTTAGTTCTGTTAACGATATAACTAAGATATTTCATATTCAAAATGGAATGCGTTGATAATTAGAAGAACACCGAAACAAAATTGACAATACATTCCTATTAATTGCATGTGTTTTAGTTTTCAACTACTCTCTTCTTTATCATGATGACGAGACTTTTTCTTTTTATGCGATCTATGTCTACTGGTTGATCTTGATCTGCTTCTTCGTCTTCTAGACCTACTTCTGGATCTATCTTTTCTATGTCTTTAATATAAAAGATAAATTAATAGTTGTGTCTATAGAAACAAACAAAATACTTCTCTTTGTACCGATCCAGTTTTTCAGAACGTCCTCGATCATCTCTATATGGTGACTTCGAACCTCGATTATAAGGTTCCTCCTAAAGAAAATATTTTCAATTAAAAATAAGTAACATAAGAAAAATGTACCTTTATGGAATCGCCAATATCGTCATAACGTGACATCATTGACCTTTGATGTGACGACATGGACATCATATTTCCAGACATTCCTGACACATGACTTGATCTACCATGGCCAGGTGTCAATTCTTTGATTTCACTTGGCGTCCAGTTTGAATTTTCTATTAAATATTCTATTTTTAATTCCTAACTTTAATTGAACAAACAAAACCTGTATTCCACTGTACGTCTTGGGTCGGCTCATAGCCACCATAATAAGGAACTGGTTCTGGATTAAAATACTCATCAGTGTAGTCGTTTCCAAACATACTCTCAACTCCAGGTGGAGCAATATTATCTAATTTGAAAAGGAACATCTTTTTTAATACATTCTTCTAAAAAAAAACATTAAAAAATTACTAAAATCACGTTTATCTGATGACATGATTTCAATCATATTGACCTTAGAAGGTGATTCGTTTGGTCTTCGACTATTGACCGTTCCTCCAATAACATCAATCGAACCGGCCAATCGTCGAGTCGGTAAAACGATCGGTTTTCTTGCCGCTATTTCAAAAAATCAATTAAATTAGATTATAGCGAGCATAAATGTTAACTTTGAGTTTAAACACCGTTTTAAAAACAAATCATCTCTCTCTCTCTCTCTATAAGCTTTATTTAAAAAACTTCAAGCAATTTTGAAGCAAATATTTTTTAAACATATATACCCACGATATAAATTTTTATTTGACCCACAGACCGTTGGAAATTTTTTTCATAACATCAAATTATCTAAAGTATAATTTTCAAATACACAACACGGAACAGCTTTTAGAGCACTTTGCATTAAAAATGTAAAAGTTTTACTCGGTGTGAATTTGGGAATGTGAGCTAAAAAAATACGAGTGGCAGCGTTGTGCATGTGAAATTCTTAAAGTTTAAGCTTTACTGTGACCTGTAACAAGTAAATTTAGCTAATGTTGGCACAGGGTATAAAAAAGGTTACCCACTTAGATATAAACGATTTTTTTAATTTTAATAAGACAAAAATATCGCAACATTATATATAGAAAATATGTTAGTTTACAAATGAATATTTTTCAGTTTTGTTTCAAGAGATTATACGTTTATTTTCCTAATCAAAATTGTATTTTCTTAAAAAATACTCTTAATGCTTTAAATCAGAGGTGTTAAACTCGCGACTCCCAAGATGAATATTTTTGCGGCCTAATCAATATATTTGACGCAGAGTAAAATAAAATAGAAATATGAATTAGAAACGAAATTATAACATACTTTATATATAAATTATCAGAATGTAAGCAATAGTTTAACTTTATATATATTACTTACACATGTTAATAAAAATAAAAATATTTGTTTTTATGAAAATTGATTTTTGTAGTCCTCGTAATGTTAAGTATTGTTTATTAGGCCCAAGTTAGCTTTTAAGTTTGACACCTCTGTTTTAAATAATTTTTTAAATTACAGGTTTATATATCTTTTTTAAAAAAATTTGTTGTAATAGTTAGTTACAAAAATAAAATTTTTCTTGTATAATTACAAGAGAAATTTCAACTGTTTTTAGTCAAAAAAATCATTTTTTGAGATCAATCCTATGTCGAAGAAAAATTTTTAATGTGCTTTAAAAATTCAAAAAATTGTATAAAATTTTCGCTATTTTTCTACCTAATTTTTTCATTAGATCAACCCTTGCTTATCGTTTTTACTGGTTTTCAACATTAGTAAAAATAAGTCTTTTGATTTTTGAAACAGATTTATTATTTAAAAAGACAACAATTTTTATAATCAAACAACATATTTTGACCCATTTTTCAAAATTGCACACTAGAAAATTAAAAATTTTTGTAAAGTTTTGTCATGTGTGTTATATAAGTGAGAGCTTTCACAAAATGCTATCCGTATCTTGACTTTTCAATAGCTTTATTTGCTTAGCAGTATAATACAAAGTTTCAATATCAAAAATTTCTAATTTATTTAAAAACTAATTATCAATGAATGCAAGTAATTTACTATTATATCAATACGTTTTCAACTTTAGAGTCTACCAAAAAGGACTATTATGTAACTATAAAAAATACAAACCATTAAGTAAGGGTAAACCGACACTGAGGTTAGCAGCAGCAGCACGTAGTCTTTTTTCTCGTTCACAATATGCATTCCAAGTATCTTCGTTAAAACCATAATTGAAATAATCGGAGATATCAGCACCAGGTTTTCGCCAAGGTTTATCCTCAATTGTGTCTAGATTGAAATCCTGAGCTGGCACTCCATTAATTGTACCTACTGCCTCAAATTCCTCAACCACAAATTTACCAACTTGCTGTTTGAGTTTGTCGACATTCGTTGGTGCCGGTACCGAACCTCTCTTTATATTTAGATTAGTGTATGCAGTGCCACTTTTAATATCCCCGATCACGATATTTATATCATCATCGTCATCATCATCGTCATTATCATCATCATCATCATCAGCATCACTTTGTTCTCCGCTTTCATTCAATTTTCCTGACTCATTAGTTATGTCGCCATCGGGTTGCTCATCCGCTATTTTTGAGCATTTTTCATTCATCTCTAACATCATTGCCTCTTTAGCCTCAACTTCCTTGATACTTTCAAGCACTTCTTTCGGCACGCCTAAGAGATCTTCATTTTCTAATTCAGAATCCTCATTGGTTTCCAATGAGACACTCGCATTGGCTTGTGCCTCTTCCTAGAGATTTAAAAAATTGGTCATACAAATATTACTTTATACATGTGCTTGTACTGCAAGCTAATTTTAAAAATAACTTTTTACATAAAATTAATATTTTATATTTGATTAATTAAGAATATTTGTTTATATATA
>AGDA01003666.1:0-10896 GCA_000281935.1 Mengenilla moldrzyki | reverse complement strand
AATCATCTTATATCGTCGTAAAGACAAAGTGGTTGTACGGAACCGATTTACAATTAGAATTAAAATTAAAACAAAAATATTCAAAACCCTCAACTTTTTTTAAAAATGGAGAAATTCTCAGAAAATCTACAGAATATCATATATAGAGTTTACTTATCAATTGTTTACCCGGTTTTTAATCACTTAATATTTATGAAAAAAAAGTAAAAATATGTTTTTAAAAATTTTGTCCACGCTTTAAATCGTTTTATTAAAAGTGTTCTTGAACAATTTAAAAAAAATAGATTTTTATTATATTTGTAAATATGTACTGTTTTTCTGAATCAATAACTATGTTAATTACAAATCCATTAAAAGTCAAAGGAATAAAATATATTTGTATGTTAATTTTTTTTTTATATGAAGGTGAAAAATTGTAACGAAAATATTTTTGAGAATATCATTCAAATAAATTTCAGAATTCTGTGAATAAAATTTCAATTTAAAACATTTCAAGAAAAAAAAAAATTATAAAATCAATCGTAACTAATTATTAGGCTAACTTCGAAAACCTCAATGCATGTCAACTAATCTCAAATCAACATGGATGAGGTTTTCAAATATGAAAATATAAGCAAACACATCTATATTTATAAAATGCAAATAGCTGTTTGTTTGCATAGAATACGTTTTTTTGTTTGTTTGTGTTTGCAGTATTAATGTGAATTAACACTAATATAATATATTATAACAATTCGGGAAGACATTTATAAGAACTTACTTTATCAGTAATTTTGATTTCGACGTTTATTGAAAAATTATAAACAAACCGCCATTTACATCTTAAAAAATCTTAAGAAATCCTATTAAAAATAGGTTGAACAACAGCACAAAGCGATGAAGTAATAAAATAGAAAACGTGCAACACAACGTATCTCGGCGAGGAAAAAAATATGATGATGAGGTTTTCGAAGTCAGCGCTTTAACTATTAATTATTCGTGGCCATCTTTAATACCGTGGTAAAATATTCTCTTAACATTAACAGAATGTGAATATCGTACAAAAACATTCTCGATTGTATAAAACATTTTTTTAATGTTTTGATACATATGTCTTTTTAATAAAAAATATAATGATAAGAGAATGAGAGTAAAACATAAATCAATGTTGTTCACGAACGTTTGCCTCACATAAAGATAATAATTGGTTGTTTACAGAGTTTATTCTTATGAGAGAATGATGTACGAAACACTTACCAAATTCGGATTAACTAGTCGATGCTGAATTTCTTTGCATATGTAAAATTCCCAATAATTAGGCAAACGTTGTAATTTCAACGCAACTACTTTATTAGCTTCACAATGAAACGCCTTCGTCACAGTGCCGAAATTACCCTTGCCGACTTTGTTCCCTATCTGAAAATGATATTTGTAGATCTGAATCGTTTCTTTTCGTATCAGCCTTGGAATCGTGTTCAATTTCACAATATATTCAGCATATTTTTCATCCGGAAAATTAACGCTTTCCAATAGCTTTTTTCGTAACGATGGAGAAAATGGATTAATATGTCCTTTCTTCAACTCGTCCACAATAAAAAAATTGCAGTCAATGCCAAGGTTCGTAACGGCACTATGATGGTTGCCAAGTTCATCATCAACAGTCATCATGTTACCATTATAAACTACTGTGCGATTCGATTTCGTATGATTAAATATTGGTGTACTAGTATGAGCAGAAATCGTCTTTGAATTAGAGCCAGTGCTAGCACTTGATGATGACGAATTACTTTCTTTAGTCTCAATAATTGAAGGCAGCTTATTATTAACTTTACAATTCTTCGGCGTCAATTGCTGATCCGCTTCCAAAGTTGCACCAGTTTTAAAATCGACCGCAGATCGGTTGTGTTTTATAAATGGCGTACTAGCTACTTTAGGCTCATAGCAAAACGTCGTTTCGTCTAATGTTAAAACAGGACCCGTGTGAGAACTTTTAGATAAAAACCCGGTTATAATACTTTCACGTTTTGACGACTTCACGGTCGGTTGACTAAAAACCGTATCGATTATATCGCCGCTGGCCGGTTTCAGAAATATTTCCTGTGGCGTTTCAACTGTTTTAATATTAATCTTTGCCACATTAGTCGCATCAACCAATTCCACATTAATATTATCCATAGAATTGTTTATCGAATAGTCCTTAGCATTACGATACTGAGTAAAATTTAAATTCTTTGTGCAACTGGTAGGACCATTTATTTGTGTTTCAGGTAACAATGTTGATGAGAACATAGGTGTCGTCATTTTAATAGCCGACGTATTAGATGTGGCCGTTGTCGCAGTTGTTGTTCCATTTGAAATAATTGTTGGCATCGTAGTCAACAAACACGTAGATGTGGACGTGGACGTGGGTGTGGACGGGTTCTCAATTAATTTCTCTTTTAACTGAAGCGGTTTTCTTTTACGTGCCGACTCCGAATTCGGTTTTGGCACAAATAAATTCCCATTCGTCGACACAATAGTATCTTCGTGAATCTCGAATTGATTGAGCGGTTTCGGAGGCACTGTTGAAATAACAATCACATCATCATCTTCTTCTACTTCGTTGGGCGGAATGCCACCAGTTGTTATGTTTGCATTCACATTTTCCTTCCAACACTCATTTACTAAATTCAGTGCATCTTTCGTACACAATGTTAAGCTTTCGTTAATACCACCATTAAATATAAGATTAGGCTTTGGTGTAATGTCCTGCGACAATTTCATTAAATTAATCGTACTGGTTGTTGATTCTTCTTGAGATCCGATAGCAATTTTATTTTCTGTTCCACTTTCAGGCAGCTTTAAACTTTCTTCCTTAGGCATTGTAATTGACACGTAATTCGTATCCATATTAACACTAAAAATACTTCAATCAGTTTGTTTTACTAAAAAAATTTTTACTTCACACGTTCCATCCAGAACTTGATTTTGAAGTTCAGTGAATATATAATTATATGACCTAACATTTATGGCGTATTACATATGTGCTGGGTTATTTTTTAAATCAAATCATGATTTTAAAATTTTTTTTTGAATTGGTTACAAAAACTTGTGTAGCCAATATTATGTATACATGTTTTCTACATGACGGAAACTTATGTACACGATACTTATGGAAAAATTTTAAAAATTTATAAATTTTATAATCATATTCCATGATAAAGATACAGATGAATTCATATATATCTCAATTCAAGTTTTTTTTAAAAATTAAATGTTTTCCAAACTCTTTTAAATTTGTTTTAAATTAATACAGAATACATCGAAGAATTTGGATTTTAACAGAAAAATTATAATTTGTTTAGAATTTTTTTTTTTGAGTAATTTGATCCGTGTTCAACTTTTTTTTTAGGTTTACATGAAACAACAGTTTTTTTTCCGTCTTCTTAATTCTTCGTTTAAAAAGATGTTTCTAGTTTAAAATATAAACATAGTTATTCAATCATTTTTATTTTGTGAGAAAATGAAATGAAGTTTTCATGTGTTCGAAAAGTGAGTTGAAGTAATGTTTTTACACTTAACAACCAGACAACTAAACTAGTTCTAACCTAAACCGATTTCACACAGAATCGAACTTTCCAATGGATTCATAGTAAATAAAAATACATGTTATAAAATAATTATAGCTGATTATTAATTTTTATTTTGATATGAAACAAGAAAATTTCAAAAAACTGAATTCATAAAGAAATATAACATTTGGCATAAGTCACTGATACGAAAAAATGGGCTAAAAAATGAATAAATGACATCATGTATGCCATAATATTTCAAAACATAACATATATAAAATCTTAATTCTTTGTGTCAGAACGCTCAATTTATTGTCAAGTTGAACACTAAATTCGAACTTTCTACGTATTTTCAAATAAAAACTGGAATTTCCAAAGGCAACAAGATGTTTTTTAGTCGGTTCCCAGACCATTTGACACTTTACCTAGAAGTGGTATAATGAGTAGTGGCCGAAACGGGCGCAACGACCGCTTCTAGTTTTATTAGAAAATTCAACAGTAAGATTTAAAAATTTAAAATTTTCTTTTATAGTGTCGCGCAATGAAACAAATTTTCTTTATTTGTACAATCTAATGCATATAAATCTTAGTGTTAACCTCAAATCAAAGGGGAAAAATTGACAAATATATATATATTAAATTGACGTCGAAATTCGAGTTTAATTAAAACTTTTAAAGATCTTTATTTTTTGTATAAAACTTAAAAGGCTATTTTTCAAAAGTAAACGAATGTTTGCAGTACGAAAGCTTATATAGTTTCAAAATTTATACTTAGTTGGCGTAACTGTACGGAAAATGTGTTAAACTCTAGTGACGTATTTTGGTTAATATAAAAACATACATTACCCAATAAAGGCAATTGAAGGTAATCGAAATTAGACGCGAAGGATTCTTTATTTGTAAACATATTATATTTAAAGGTTGCTAAAAATCTAAAAACACCAATATTTCTGTATCAAAAATCAATACTTTTTTAAGAAGCCGTAACGTTTGGAAAATTACTACAAACATTGAGTTTGTTTGAATTTTTTTATCACTTATAAAAGAGCAAAATAACTGAACTTTTAAATGATTAACAAGTTAAGTAATTAATAGTACAAACTTTTCAGAGATTTTGATGTTTTCCGATCCAGAATTTTTATTTAAATTCATGGTTTCAGGAATGAGATCATTCTTTTTATTCTCTAAGTCCATCATTTCAGTAAATTGCGAATCTCTTTTTTCCATGTATTTCGCTAGCCACCTTTCTGCTAAATTCTCTTCGAAGCTGTATTCGGTACCATTTCGATAAATTCTATCTTTTGCAAACATTGTTTTTTTAGTTGAATCGTTTGGTTCAGCCACGAAAACTGGTACATGCCAATCTGATAATTTTTCATCCAAGTAATTGCAAAATGTCTCAGGTAAATGGATCGTACTCAAGTACTGATCTTCTTCGCTTTTTGCATTCGTATCATCTTCAAGAATTTTAAAAGGAGGACTTTTCAATGAATTCGAACGTAAGATTTTCTTCATTTTATGATTGCTCCATGTTCCCGGCGTTTTAATCGAAACCTCTTTTGGGGCATTTTCGTGACCTTTTACTGTATCGATTATGCTTAAATTTGGATTTGGATTTGTTTCTAGCTTCAATTCATTCTCATTGTTTTCCATAGAATAAATTTCTATTGGAGATGGCTTTGAATTTATTATTGACGTACTAGGTAAGACTCCAGCATTCCCACTTAAAATCTAAAAGAAATATTTTAATAAGGAGGTAATTTTTTTGAAAAAATTAATTTACATTGGCACCGATACGGATGTGAGGCGTTATAAAACTTTTACCCTGTTTTAAGGATTGCAGTGATGATAAGGCTTTTCTTTCTTCAATTAAACGTTGATTATTCACTTCATTACCGATAAGAACCGAATTAACAATAGCCATCATTAAGTTCCTTAATTTATATGAGAAAAATATTTAGAGCCTTTCAAGGTATTTTATGTAAGTTAATACTGTTGAGCTATAGCTAATTCCTCATATGGTTGGGCGAACGCTTTGAAGCCAAGCTCCAGCACTGAATTTGCTAGCTTAAAGTTGAACTGCAGTTCGTAATTGTATGCCCAAGCTCGATAAAAATCTGCGCACATTGTACATAAATTTTTCGAATGCATCAATTGAAAAATTTCAAATGGTTTATTTTTTAAATCCGTCTGTGAAATTTTGAAAAAATAATCATTAGATTTATTTTAAAAACAACCTTTTTGAACATACGTAGACCATAATTCAAAAAAATTGAAGGTGTAAGTTATTCAGTCATAAGTATAACTTATTCATACATGATATGATAATGTATGTGTTCATAGATCGACATTAAATTTTTAAGAATATAGGATTAAAATTATTAATGGCACTTATCAGTCTATACCTTATAGTTTTTTAAATATTTAAATTCAGTAATATGCTTATGTTAACGTTTTATGTAATATTAAAATGTTCACTGGACTTTAACACAGTCGCGCCCACTGACGCGATATCGTGTCGCTTAAAATTTGAATATAGTTAACGAGATTTATTTTACAAATGGTTTGGAGAAGCGGCATAATTAAGTATTTTTTATAATTACTAGCCCTTATTAAATATTATTAAAACATAAAAGTTAACACGAGCATATTTAGCTTGAATTTTCACTATTTTTTGTGGAAGTTGAAAATAGAAATCAAAAAAGTACCGGGCGTGAATGTGTTAAAATATTTTAAGCAAAATTTTTGTTTTTATGAGAACAAATTTTGCTCAATGGTTTTTTAGTATTAGACATTTCGGAGTTTTACCATTTTTTTAAAATAACTTTTTACAAAACTATATTTTCAGCCACTTAGTATATTTGCTACCGAAAAAGAAAAATACTGTTTAAAAATTATCAGTACTTAGAAATGAATTTTAATTTCTGATTTAAGTTAGACACTTAAATAAGTTTTTAACTTAACTTTTGTTCGAAGCCTCGTTATCAATTTATTTTATTAGAAATAATACTTTTTAAATAAATAAATACTTCCTTAATCGCAGATTTAATACTATTTAAATTCTAAATAAATAATAAGATCATATGTATAAAAATGATTTAAAATTGTTAACTTCATTAGACACAAGTCCAGTGTTCCCTCTAATTTTTGTTAGAGCTGCGCAGCCAAAACTTACATTTGTGCAAAAATTTCTGATAGCCAAAAACAATTTGTGTAAATTTCAACTTTTTATTTAAACATATTTTTTACATATATTTTTACACGTTTTTTTACATATTTTTTAATAGTTGTTTAAATTTGCATTTTTTGTCGTTTTGACCAATATCAATTCTCTGTGTCGCCGTTATCAATATTAATATTGTTCATTAGTTCCTAACGTTTCTAATCGATTTGATATGTGGAGTATTTTTGCAGAGTTTGGATTTTTTTTCAAATAAGTGAATTTTTGTAGATGGTAAATTATTTTTTTTGTGCATCTTTTTATACTAACCATAAAATCATTGTGCGGCCGCGCACCCATGCAGCTTAGAGGGAACACTGCACAAGTCTAAATGGTACTTAATCGAGCATCGTCAACGAAAATGTGCAAGAAAGTCTTTTTTGTGTAGCAAAATTTTTAATTTAATTAAAAATTTGTAAAAGTAATTTATGGTACAAAAGTACATTGATTATTTTGAAAATCACCAACATTATTGATCTTATGTAGAAATCTATAAATTATTTTTAACTAGCACGCACACGGTGTCAATATTTTCATTCCATTTAAGTTATAATAGAACTTATATACGCTGGTCACTTAATTGAGCGAAGAAACTTAAATATTATATGAAATTTAACAGTTCAATATATTAATAGTCACAAATGTATTCGTCATAAACTATGTTGTTGTATAAGAAACTAATTTTTAAACATTAAGATTTTTGGAATCATATATTTTTAAAAAATATGCTATGCATAGGTACGTATATCATATGTATATTTAGAATTAACTTTTCAGTAGTGAGCTCGACGATGCCTTAATAGGATTTTAGCTTAAAAAATTGCCACTCACTAAAAATATTTGTTAACCCTTAATCTAAAAAATTTTAAATAGAAAATTATTTTTATTCAACTATACCTTTTGTTAAAATTTTTGACCAATTTAATTGTCAAAAATGTTTTGTATTCTCCTATGTTTAAATATAAATTATAAATAATATTTATAAGCAGTGTTCCCTCTAAGCTGCGCGGGTGCGCGAGTGTGCGGCCGCGCAATGATTTTATGATTAGTACAAAAAGATGCACAGAAAAAATAATTTGCCGCCACAAAAATTCACTTATTGTAAAAAAAACCAAACTCTGCAAAAGGTCTTCATACATCAAAATTGATTAGGAAACACTTTAAGAACCAGTGAACAATATTAATATTGATAACGGTAACACAGAAAATTGATATTGGTCAAAATGACAAAATAATGCAAAGTAAACAGCTATCTATAAAAAAATGTGTAAAAAAATATGTAAAAAATATGTTTAAATAAAAAATTGAAATTTACACAAACTGCTTTCGGTTATCAGCAGTTTTTGCACAAAAGTAAGTTTTTGCCGCGCAGCTCTAACTAAAATTAGAGGGAACACTGTTTATAAGTAATATAACAACGTTACATCAATTTAACAGTTTTAGTTATTCATAAGTTTAAAGCAGAATCGAACTATCAAATTAATTTTTTTTTAAACGACATACGAATTTTTAAACTGAATGTAGTGATACTTCTAGTATCGTACACACATGGGCTCATTAAATAACACAAACCTATAGCAAATTATAATCTCTTGTTAAGATTACATGAACAAGCAAGGGTAACAATTGAGAGAATCTTTACGTTTTGTTTAATCATATAAAATAATTAAAAATAAAATAAAAGAATAATTAGTTTACATATTTGATCCATAAACGACAAAACCGGCGATCTTGTTTGTAGCGTTCATCATTTTCGAATGTGGTTAAACAGCGTTCCAGTAAATTGATTAAATTACCCTCATGTCCTTGCTTCGGAAACGTTTGTTCCGTCCACATAATATAATTATACCAGAGCTCGATTGGATCGTTACCCTGATAAGATTCGATCTCAGCTTCAAACATTCTACACACGAATTTTTTTTTTCAGTTCGGAATAGAAAAGCATGATGACAAATTTAAAACCGATTTCATTTAAATTCTTACTGTCTTTTGGTGTTTAATTCCTTTTGAAATTCAGCATCTGATTGAGCCTGCAAGCCCATTTCAAGTTGTGCGATATTACGACCAGTTCGCAACGGCTGAATATTCTCCTTGCTTAAATCGAAATTCATTTGACCGGATTCAAACCGCATACGCACAGATCATTTAAAACTAAGCGAACAAAATCGCAAGCCAGTGAAAATGTCAGTTGATCAACTATCACTAGATCGCGTGCGCATCAAAACGTCACGAAAAAATACGGTGACGTATTCAACCACAGACTATACAGATCAAAAATCTGCTATTTTGTTTTAAAAAACGTGATTTATTAAGTGAAAAACGTGTTTGGACACTATGGTTACTGAAGAGCCGCAATCGGAAGTTGAAAAGAATGATGAGTTTTACGCGAAAATTCGTAAGCAGATTGAGTACTATTTTTGCGATTTAAATTTATTACGGGACAAATTCATGCAAGAAGAATTAAAAAATGATGCTGGTTGGATTCCATTAGAAACGTTGGTTCGTTTTAACCGCTTAGCTAGTATTACTAAAGACTATAGTGATATAGTGAAAGCCATTGAACCGTCCGATTTTCTGGAAGTGGATGAGAAACGGTCGAAAATCCGACGTAAGGAAACGCACCCGATTCCAGAATTAAATGATGAATTTCGTAAAAGTGTGATGAAGCGTACCGCATACGTAAAAAATTTTCCGCTAGATGAGAAAATCGACTCGATTTTAGACTTCTTTCGTGAATACAAAGTTGAAAATGTTGTAATGAGGCATTATCGTGATAAAAAGGACAAAACATACAAGTTCAAGGGTAGTTGCTTTATCACTTTTCCAACAGTTGATGAATGCAAAGCATTTGTTGATAAGGAGACAGTCACATATACTAATGGTGTAGAGCTGTTGCGGAAAATGCAAGAAGTTTACGTAGAAGAAAAGAAAGCTGAAATTGCTCTTAAGAAAAACAAAGGTAAGGATTCTAGTAACGTTTTAAATTTATTTTTCTTTAATGTTATTTAATTTGAGAATTTTCTCTCATACGAGCTAACATGTTCAGTGAGCAGATCGTAAGTTATACGAATGCTACAATGATATCACATAGCACTAAAGCTTTATAACTTACATAAGTTTATACTCATTGTGTTAACAGATAGATACCGATGATTAAATAAGTTAGCGTTTCTGCTATATCACATGAATATCATTATATCAGATTACACTGATAGGGCAAATATAGTAAGTTAGAATTTTTTTTAAGTCTCTGGAACACTACTGTTGTGAATACATATTGATTGATACCAACTGTTATATTTTTTAAACTAATTCTGAAAATCAGCAAACGTGACGCATGGTGTGTATTTACTACAGATTTCTTCTGTAATCTACTCAGAGTAATTCAGAGATAAAAATTCTTTTTTGAATACTTAAATAAGGTTTTCAAAAATGGGACGTCACTATATCTATGAAAGATACTTGTGACAAAGAAATTTTAAAGCGACTTGATCAAACTAACTACGAGTAAGTTTTGTAAAACAGCCTGATTTCCCGAAAATGAGTTTGTAACCCTGAATTACTCTGAGTAAATTTAGAAAGTCAATAGAAAACAATAAAAATTGTAAAGGCTCTAACAAAAAATAATTATGAGTTTAAGGATTTAAATAGTTTCTCAAGAAAAATCTGTGAAGGAACCTAAGTTAAACTAATCATTGTGATATCACTGTTAAATATAACTTAGAATATCACAAAAGGGACAAAAAACACATTATTTTAAACAAATTGCTTTTTGGCGGAAAAGAATACTGTGATATTTTATCAAATCACATCACATCACATTAAAAATAGCTATACTCTTTAAATCAATGTTTCATAACGTGGTGCCCACGCCCTACAGGAGCAATTGAATAGCTAGAGGGGGCAATTTAAAAATGAAGTGGATTGAATTAAACACTATTGTTTCGGACAATTTGAATGCAATGCTAGGTATCGATGCTAAATTTAACAAAAAAATTAATTTTTAAAAAAACGTTGTAAATAATTATTAAGTATAATTTCGTTTGACGTTACCAAAATATCAATTGGGTAATTAGAGACGCAAAGTAAATTTTGTTGGGATTTTTTAAGGAGAAAGTGCATAAAAATGTTAAAGGTAAGGTATGG
>AGDA01003664.1:0-16423 GCA_000281935.1 Mengenilla moldrzyki | reverse complement strand
TGCGCCAAAACACGAAACATTAATTTGAATTTATTTTGCATTTTGGCGATGTGTAGACGGAATTTCGAATTAAAATTGATTGTAAGCAATTTGATCCACAAGAAAAAACGGCTTTTGATTTTTTAGATTTCATACATTTGATCTCATTTATGAAAAAAGTTTAAAACATTTTCTAAATTTTTATTCAACAGTTACTTTAAAATGTTATAGAATTCTTTGTTTGATGTTTACTTTAAAATAAAAGACAAAACAATTCATTTGAAAATAATTCAATTTATTTTGTAATATTTACAAAAATAATTAAATATTTTTAAAATCGTTAATGTCGATTGATATTATTAAAAGTAGAATTGTAGTTTCAGTGATTGTTATATGTATATATACATAATGTCATGTAATTAAAAAATCTTACACTTGGATCAATTAAAAAAAGTATTTTTCTGTTAAGAATTTCGTTCCGGACAAAGTATAGGTTTGCCAATATTTTGAATCTACTATATTTTTAATAATAAAAAGATTTGTACGCACAGAGTAGTTTCGACTTCGTTTTAAATTTGATTACTTAAAACGTGACTGAAAAGGCTAAAGTTTAAAGAGACGATTGTTATTAATGAGTTGAGACATGTGGCGTACGAAAATTATGAGCATTTTTAAGCAGTATAATTTTGAGTTCAAAAGTTAAAGTTTTTGTTTGTTTATGAAAATCAGTTCTGAAGATTTGATTAACACTTATAAACAAAATATGTTGTCGATAAAAGATTTATGTGTGAAACTGAAATTACATTTGTTTAAAAATAAAAATTTTCCGTTAGAGCCGAAAATTGTGGTAGATGAACATCACTGGCAGTGCGAGACGTGTACACTGGTTAATTCAAATGAGTTATCAAACTGCAAAGTATGCTTAACAGATCGTAAAGTCGACAATAAAGAAGGGAATGGAGCACCATCGGTTCCTAGCTACGTACAAATGGTCAATTTAGACGAACTTGATTTGATACCGAACAAGTTACCATTCGAGTGTTCGATATGCTTCGATAACATACCGGCAGAAGTCGGTACCACATTACATGAGTGCTTGCATTCGTTTTGTAACTTCTGCCTGAGAGATTTAATTGAGAAAAGTGAGACTGCGGAGATAAAATGTCCTTATCGAAATGACGTGTATTCATGTAATGGCGACTTGCAAGATCGTGAGATTAGAGCTTTATTATCAGAAGAAGCGTACGAAAAATATCTGTCACGATCTTTGACTTTAGCTGAGACTAAAATACAAAATACGTTTCATTGTAAAACAGTCGATTGTACCGGTTGGTGCGTCAGCGAAGACAATGATGTGAACATCTTCCAATGTCCTGTGTGCCTCGAAATGAACTGTTTGACGTGTCAAGCAATTCACACTGGTATTGACTGTATGTTGTATCAGGATCAATTGAAGGAGCAGTCTGAAAGAGATCCGAACGCTCGAAAGTCGTATCAATTGTTACAAAGAATGCTAGAAACAAAGGAAGCTATGCGATGTCCGCAGTGTAAGGTGATCATTGTGAAGAACGGTGGTTGCGATGGAATTAAATGTACAATGTGTAAAGTGGATATCTGCTGGGCAACTATGGGTCTCCGTCATGGTCCAAACGGATGTAACTGCAACGTAAACGGAAAACGATGCCATCCAAACTGTCGTAATTGCCATTGATAAATGAATATTAAAACTTTCATATTAAAATCTTGTACCATACGATGTTACATTTTATTTTAATTTAAATATTTGTATTTTGTATTCTTTTGTTTTTATTTTTGAAATTTTTAAATGAACTTTGATATTTTTTTAAAATTTATAATTATATATATTCAAGAGGCATACGGATTATTATTTTCTGTGAATTTATGAGCACAATATTTATTACGGCATACGTAGTAAAGGCGCATTTCTTCTTCGGCTCGTCGAGTTTGTGCTTGAAAAAATACCACTTCACTGAAATTAACATGATTTAATTTTCTTAATTACAGAAAATATTTTAATGCAGCTTAATTGTCTACAAATAACGTAACAAACTTAAAATAACATTTCTGCCGAAATCAATAATAGTTCATTGGGTCTTTTAAACATAAACAATAAAAAGCATGGAGTAAAATGTAATTCTATCAAAAATAAACAACAGATAGTTTCAAGGAATGGGAAATTTAAGCAATATATAAGCAAATACTAAGTATAAGATCTAAACTGTATCCAGTAAATCAGGGATTCCCAAAGTGGTCGATATCGGTTTCCTAGAGGTCGACATAAACGAAAACTGATTTTGAGGGTCGACGAGGTTTAAAAATCGACCCCTATTAAATTAACACAAGTTCTTATTTAAAACTTTCAAGATAGGTAGGTACTGTATTGTTTACCTAGGTATTTTGTATCAATAGGAAAAAAACTAAAGATAGGCCCCCTTATTCATAATAGTCTGTTAACTTAAAGCATTGCTAATTCTCATTCTGTCTTCTATTGACCTATGTCAGAATGAAAAATAACACTCTCTAGCAGCTGTTTTAAGTTAGCGGACCATTATGAATAAGACGGTTGATCTTAAAAGTAAGTAATTTGGCCATAGGGGTCTGAGGTAACAGTTTATTTTGGAAAAGGGGTCACTTGTCCAAAATAGTTTAGGGATCCCTGCAGTAAATCGTTTAGTCACAACCACAGAATAACAGAGATAAAATAAAGACATCTATTGTCTGGCCAAGGAATGATTGACAATTCCATTTTAATGACATCGGGAGTGCTGTAAACAAACTATGACGCCATAATTGATGACAAAAATAAAAATTTCAATAACAGATATTTTTTCAGTCTTAAAAACACCTAATAAACTTAAGAAACGTCTTTGGCTGGACTCAAGGTGAAGTTGTTGACTGCTGATTAAAATGATTTGACTTTGATGCGTTAATTATAAAAGAAAAAGTCGAATTAACAACATCAAAATATACAGTTTTCTACCGATTTTGAATCGTCTAACAAATTGACAAATTAATTCACTAATACTGTATAGTAATTAGTTTTAGTTGAGAATTATGTCACAAAAGCTTTATTTGGCAACTATATCAATGTTTTTATATTGTAAAGTGCAATATTAGTAATTCTAGTCTAAATAAAACGTTTTTCAGGAACTTAGTTCTACCCTAATAAAAGAAATTCTCTTTTTATATTCGTTATTCTGTGCTGTTATTATGTTATATGCATCTGTCGTAGTGGTTTCTATCTGCAACGTATTTTGTATTTTGACTATATCTTTGTGTTAATCAAAATATTAATTTTTAGTATTCTTTATTTTATTATGTATTTACAATTAACTGCTTTTTGCAATGATTTATTTGAAAGTTCTTTTTGGTTTGTAGCAATTTAATTGATTTTGTTTCAAATTTGTAAAATTTTTTTATATAAATAGGAATTACGGTTATTTATTTTTTAATAATTATATGATCAATTTTTTAACCATTTATTCATTTCTTATTTTTATTAATACCCGTGTCTTCTTAGTAAACCAGAGCTCTAATTTAATATTAATATAATTATTTACTGAAATACTGAGTACAATTCTGTTCAGTATTGGCTTAATATTGGTATCAATTTTCTACAATATTCGATAGAATTTGTGAATAATATTAAGCAAATATCGTATAAAATATTTCATCAATATTAGAGCCAATATTGTTACAATTTAAGGCTAATATTTCAAAACACTCGTGTTTATTTTATTTTCTATTTGTTTATTACGTATACTAAAGTTAAAAAGAATAATAATTAAATTCGAGGCAAATTTTAGTATGAAAAACAAATTTCATTTTATACTTTTTAGTGGCTATCTGCTGGATCGTAACTCACATCTTAGGAAACTACTATATAACATTAAACTACTCCCTATTTCTAATATATATATAACAAAAACCTAATTCTTTTATATACACTTGAAACATAAGAGTAAAATCTAAAATAAAAAAACAAATATGAAAAATAAGTGTTGTGAACTAATTATAGAAAATTCTAATTTTTAAAAAAATGCTTTTTTAGTACTTTAAACTGCATAGTACAAATTACCGTGATCCACAACGTATATTTATGTGATAAATATGGTCAATATTTATCGCTTAGTTTTTATACAGTCCGTAGTATAAAACATTTCTTAATTTGTATTAGTATTACAGCATACCTATGAAATTTAACTACATAAATTCGATTTACTGTTTATATATTTTCATGTTAATTACACTTAAAATGTTTTAGAAAATTTAATTCATTCTAGAACATTATGGATCCAGATAATCTGTACAAAATAGCAATAGTTTTATACTGATGTCCGCATTTTGGACAAGGATGATCCTCATCAATTGGCAACGTTGGATCTGAAATTACGTCCGGATTTATATGCGTAAGCTCACTATAAAAGCATCAGAACATTAAGTTTAATATCATTAAAACAATTCAGATTTAAAAATTACTCTATTTCGTGCATAATCTTGTTAACATAAATGCATGCCGAATCTGCAGGTTGTTTATATTCACAATTGCGACAAGCATATAATAAACGTTTTTCGTTCTTATCCTCTTTCGGATAAAGCATGTTATTACTAAAAAATTGATGTTAATGTAAATTTTTGATTTTGATTTTTAAATTTACCATTCAGGACAAAAACGTATTCCTACGAAACTTGGCCCTTCTTCGCGAGTTTCATAACTAGGGCCTTTGGTCATTCTTCGAGTTCCTCCACGACACATAAAGCTTTTTAATCTATTTGTCTGACGTCACATAACATTAGTACCACAGAGTAAATTGAATAACGTTTTTTATAACATAGTACACACAGATCATGAAGAGATGCATTAAATCAGAGGCTTTCAATCTTTTCTGGTTTTCAGCTCCCTAAATAATCGTTTTTTTTTTCGTAGCTCCATCAGTTCATCAAATTTTTTCTTAATTTTTGACCTTCTTGAAAACTTGGAAAACTTTTTTTTAACGCGATTACCCGTCCATTTAGCGGCAAAATATTAAAAACTTATACTTACTATTTTTCTTGGAATAATAGAAAATATCTAATTTCAACTATTTCAGTAACATTTATATTGAGACTGGAAAATTGCCGAATCATTTAAATAAATATTTCGCGGCTCTTCCTAATGATGGAATTCCGACTCCCTAGGGAGCCGCAGCTCACATTTTGGGAATCACTGCGTTAAATGAAGAATAGAACGAGGAAACGCTATCTTCTAATTTTTACTCGGTACTCTTAAATTTTATACTTTATTGGGTAGAAATGCATTTTAAATTACTCTCCAGGCACAACTATTACATGCAACCCATAAGAATATTTTGACTGAGAATGAAATTTTTTGTAGTCTACGTTTTGATTCAGTATCAAATTTGTACTAGCTTTTTGTCTTCTACTGCTCTAAAAGACCATCACATTAACTTTTAACTATTAACGTTCACAAAAGGATTTCGATTTGTGTAACGATTTTAGAGAATACAAACTATAAATCGAACACATAGATTAATTTGCCTGCCGCATCATTGTTATATCACAGTAAACTCTGATCCAGTGTTTCCCAATTTTTTTTGTGCCATGCCCACCTTTAACATTTCTAGAATTTTTAAGCCCCCCCCCCCGCCATAGTGATATATTTCTCGAAAATTCCGACAAAGTTTACTTGAAGACTCTAGTCACCCAGCTGTTATTTTGGTAATGTCAAACGAAATTAAAAATTACAGCGTTTTTTACAAATTTACTTTTCTTGTTAAATTGGACAACGATATCTAGCATTGTATTCAAATTACCCGGATCAAAGGGTTTAAAATTGGTCGAGTCAATTTTTGAATTGCCCCCTTTAACTATCAAATTTCCTCCGTGTGGGGCGTAGGTCTCACGTTGGGAAACACTGCTCTACACCGACAGACTACTTTACAAATTAAGCTATTATTAATGTCTCTGAATAAAAATTTAATAAGTAGTTTCGACTGATACTTGGAGAAAACAGTGACGTTGAAAAATAAGAGTAGTACTCGATCCAGTAATACTCGTCGAGCAGTATTTTTGAACACAAAAAATTTTTGCATGTGGTCGAACCAGTAGCGTTCAAGAAACCAACTAATAACGACCATTTTGGCAGACATCCGCCATTTTATTTTTATATCTTATTTTGAATTTAACTGTAATCCACAAAGTTTCTACACACTGTTCAATATTATGATCCATAAGCTGAAGAAATTATAGCATTGGTTTCGGGGTTTTTAAATTGCTACGGTGCTAGTGGCATTTGTAAAGGTTTCAAATATTATTTAAAAAAAATTAAAAACTATTAAAATGCAATATATAATTTATAGAATAGGAAACGTTTTGGAAATTGGCCTAATTCAACTTTCGAATTTCATTGTTTTCAAATGTGTTATTGTTATTTGTTATATAAAAAATGATTGTTAAAGAGTCGAATAAATTTAGGACTAAAAATAATTGAAATAACTGTTCGTAAAAATAAATTTATTTTTAAAGAAACCCTGATCCTTGGCTGCCATCATGTCATCCAATCATATTCTCTTATTAATAGAGTTAATGCAATTGACATATTCTAAGCGAAGCATTAGGATTTTAATACAAGTCACTTAGCATTTTTAAAAATAAACAACTAGTGTTTTAAAAATAAGTTTTTGTTATTTAATTTAGTTTTTTTAATATTTTGGATTTAGTATACAGGTTTCAAAAAAAATTTTATTCTTAAAATTTGATTTTTGTTTTTGATACTTATATTTGTCAGTAATCATGTTCACTCCAAGAATATTGTAAAAAAATATGATTTAAACCAAATAACAAAGAATCAATGAAAGAAATTGAACTTTGTAGGAGATCTTATATCCAGTCTAAAAAACTACTTCATTTACATAATTTTATGTAAAACACATTTTATTGAAACAGTAAGAAATTTTAGCATCAAGTTACTTTTTATAATTTTAACAGATTTCCCCCTTCCCCCGTTTTTTGAAAGGTATCATTTTGAATTACATAAAGTTAAAAAAACAATATTATTTAATAAATACAGTAATTTGTACTTTAACAGTAGCTCTGAAAGTTTATGGTATTCAACTTTAAATTTTTATTTCTTTAACTGGCATTCAAAAGTAAACTAGAAAAAAGTGGTGGGCGTGAATTTGTTAGTGCGCAAAAGAAAACGTAATTTAAAAAAATAAATATGAGATGAAAATTTGTGAAAAAAAAGTACTTTGAAAAGATTTGTATGCCTTGATTTTAATGCTTGATTTGGAATTCTCTATTAACACCACATTTTGGATTAAATTATAAGAATTTAAACAAATAACCTTTTCTTGTTAAAGTGACTAAATTCGAAAAAATAAGTTCTATTTTTATCATTTATTAAGAATTTGTAGTTAGTTCTGTGAAGTAAATTAGTTTTTACTTGCTTGTTCCAAAAGCCTAAATCAAGATAGATTAAAATGTAGCGGGATACGATTAGATTTTCGAAAACAATTTTAGAATCCGAAAGCACATTGATTTAATTCGACCCGCTCTGGTGCAGGACTCTATATATTAGGAGTGTTCAAACTTTTAATTCTTATGGGTTCTTACTCAGTAAAAATTAGTTCACGGGCGACTATAAGCATAACATAAACTGTTGTTAATTTAAAAAATATGTTTTGATTAGTTTACAAATTTCTATCCTAAACACAGGGGTCTAGTTCAAGATCGTACTTAAAAGTGATGTTATAACTTCAAGTATAATTATATTTTCAAGCATAAAATTTAAGTTAGAGCAGTTGCTTAATTTGAGCTTGACAGGCTACTTTCAAAGCTTTTGCGGTCGGCGTGTTGGCCACCCTTGATATATATCATTGTCATTGCATCTTCATGATCTATATAAATTGTATCGAAATTGAAAGAATGGATTGAAGAATTTTATTTGATAAAATCTAAAAGGTAACAGGTAATACTTTATCGTCTACTATACTTTCTCTATATATATACAAATAAAATAAAATAAAACGTGGCTAATTAGAAAAATCGAATATTTGAAATAATCGTCATTTGTTTCAAACATTAAACGGAATTAAAATTGTTGTTCAAATTTGAATAATTTTTATATTTAGAAGTGTCATATTACAACTGGTAATTAAAATCACTCGTTAAAAAAATTAAAAATATCTTTACCCGTGTACAATTTTAATTTTCCCTGTATTTCGTGATAAATATATTAATTTAATAATAATTACTTATATTTGGCTACCTGATAAGAACATAAAAGGTATAAAACGAATTTAATTAGTTAGTGATATTTCAATACTTATTGTTAAATCGTAAATAACATGTACAATATATTTTGATCTGTTTTAATTTGTTTCCAAATATCTTTTAAATTTTAATTAAAATACGATGGTTAAAAACCTAATTATGCAGCAAACGTTTAATTTGTGCTTAATCATTTTTCTAGTTTTGACTTTTTTCATTAGCATATGTATTTCGCTTGTTCCAATTTCTAATCAATTTGGTGAGTTTATTTTACAATTTAACGTTCAATTTTGTATTGTTTGTCATTATTAAGTTGACAGATCATTATATTACCCCGATAAAAAATAAGTATACATATATATGCTCACAGTTAAAACGTAGTTAAAACTATAAGTATGAAAACAAAAAATAAGTAAAATTAAAATTTTAATATATTTGTCCTTTAAATGTCTGATTTATTTTATGTGTGTTTGTGTGATTATATATTATTTCTGATTATTATTTGAGAATAAAAATCATTAGTGATTGTGCTAAAAGTATTAAGTTTTTAATAATATGTAATAATAGTCAGTAAATTTCTTTTATAGGTATTTATGCTACTTTGTTTTAGCAATCATCGCTAAATTTTTTTCACAATGTAAAACTTTACTACACGGATAGAAAGTTTTACTTAATATTTAGTCTAAATCAACTTGATTTTAGAACAAACAGAAAAATTGCTAGAAAGCTGTAAGAGGTATATTTCAAGGTATATTGCAAATGTGTTATCAGTTTACAAATTTCTAAATAAGTTTTATAGAATGAAGTATAACTTTTTCTAGTCCAAATTTTAAGTAGAAGTTTAATGAGTGTGTTGTAAAACCTTTAAAGCTTAATAATAAAATAAGGTATTTAATTTTATTTATTAAACTGTTAAGAAATGCTATTTGTGGATCGGGTTCTAATTGTGACAAAAGTAATTAGTAAAATTAATAAAGTTTAGATTTGGTTCAAAAAGCAATATTGCTTTATAACAAGTAAAATATTGCTCTAAAATATGTAAGTAGTATAATTTGAATTTTATCCATATGTTAAAGTCTTCATATTTTTGCAACACAATTTAAATTTTCAAAATGATTTAATAATTTTTATTTATTTTTTTAATTTAATCAATTAAATAGATTATTCTGACTTTGAATTATGCAATGATAACTCGACTAAGTTATATTATGATTTAAGCGAAGAAATAGAACCATGTGATGATTTTTACTCATATGTTTGTGATAATTTTGAAAAAAATATTACGATACCTGAAGACGATTCTTGGGTCTCAACATTTACTCTTTTATATGACAAAATATATGATCAGATTAAAAGTCTTCTAACTAGTCCAATCAATGAAAATGATATTGAGCCGTTTAAAGTGATGAAACGTATACATAAGACTTGCATGGATATCGGTGAGTGATATACAACTTTAAATTTAATAATATTTGACATGTTTTTTTTTTTACAAAAATTAAGACCAACAAAATTCTTTGGGCTTAAGTCCACTGTTTAATTTATCTAGTCACATTTCGGAATGGCCATTTGAAACAGTTGACGACGATTTCGATTGGAAAACTATTATGATTGAACTCCGAAACGTTATAGAGCCAAGAAGGCATTTGTTGTCAGTTACAATTGAAGATACTAATTCATTTGTTAACCCGAAGTTACCAAGTAAAATTATCACTGTACGTTCCTATTGATTTATTTACTAAATTTAGTTGTGACAAGACCAAGTAACCTTTTCATGTTAAACAAGTCTACAAAATGGCTAAAACTCTTAAAAAGGATAAGATATTTTTTTTTAGAATTTATGTTTGCTAAAAAAGATTATAAGGTTATAAAATTTATAACTATGAGTTTTTTGCTTATTAATTTAAACTACACAAATACATAATGAGTTTGGCTATGCACAGAAAACTAGCCATATATATAACTCAGATAAAGAAGCAGCTATAAACATAGTTCGTGTAACATAAACTTAAAAATAATGTATTTTATTTAAAATCATGTGACACTCTCTGATTACTAAAAGTTATTTTACATTGATTGTAATATATGAAGACAAATTTCAAACAATAGTTAAGTGATTAAAGTATAAAAGCTTGTATATATCGAGCCAAGGTAGAGACTTAATTTGTATTTGTGATTAAACATAGATTTTACGACTCAACAAAAATGGTCTATACCTATATACATATAGGCATTCTATGGATGATATTTTGTAAACCATATATTGTGGTAATGATATTAAAACTATATCACTTTAGACAGTACTAATAAAATCACATTGTACTTTTTGAGTTGTATTGATACGTAGAGGATAGCATAATGACAAGTAAGTGGATGGAGACTACAGGTCATTATGATGTCAAAAAAATAACAACAAAACAGTATAATTTTCATTTTATCATATACAAAATCTTGTAGTTTAATAAACAAATTTAAAATTTCCACTTAAATGTCAATAAGACAGCGAGTATCTACGTCACAAGCTTATATCAATACAGATTAAAAAAAAGCAGTGTTTTATTATAACCACGCACGAAAATAATAGTTACAATTTGAATTTATTAAATTAAATTCACAAAAATTAATAAAATTAAATTGAAATTATCGATTTGAGACTTCATCACATGTTTCATGTGACTCCGCCATATTGCCCTACGTTAGTCGATGCAGCCGTTAACATATTCAGTAGAATACATTGGTGCGAGACTTCTATATTATTATTTTATGGAACAAACTGCTTCTTAATATGAAATAAATATTTCATGACTCTTTCATTGAATTAAAATTTCAAAATTTAGGCTTAATTAGCGGTTAAAATTTGAAGAATTATAATATCTTCATTTATAAAAGCAGAAACAATGCGTAACATATTTGTATTTTTTTAAAATTAAAAGTCTATTTTCTAGCTGTTGATACTTATTCTTGCTAAATAAAGTTAAAAGGCTTTTAAAATGGTATTAGAAAAATCTTATAAGTACAAAAAAATATAATTTTGATATGTTTAGATCGATGAAGGATCCCTGGGTTTGAATCGTGAACATTTATTGGAAGGCTTTGACGACAGCAATGTTGGTGCTTACTTGAACTTCATCACAGATATGTCACATGCTATAGGTGTTAACGAGTCAAAGGACTACTTATTAAAAGAAATAATCGACTTTGAAATAAAATTAGCTAATGTATTATTTTATTGAAGTTTATTACTAACGTAATTGATTCGTTCACGTTTTGTTAAATCAGTTAACATTATCGACGGAAGAACGAAGTAAATTATCAAAGTATTCCAATGTTAAAACCTTGGCCGAAATCCAAGCAGAAAATTATACTCTGTTCCATCCATTGGGCGCTATTGAATACATACGACAAATTATTCTTGGTGAATATGATCCTGACTTATCGAGGATTAAAATTGAGCCGGATGAGTTAATTAATATTGTTGTACCATCTTACTTAGTCAAGTTAGACAAGTTTCTAAATACTCAAGCGAATAAAAGGTATTAAGCTTTGATTTTAAATATTCTGTTGATAGCAATACTTTTTAGAGTTATAAAAAACTTCTTAATATGGCGTTTTATAGCTCCTTATCTAATATTTTTAACCGAACGTGTACAACAGTCTATGTATTATCATATGCGCCAGTTAACAGGAAATAATGACCGGACATCACAATTAAAAAATTGCATCTGGCTTACGCAACTCTTGTAAGTATTTAATTTTTATTATGAAAAAAATCAAATAAGGATATTTCAGAAAAAAGTCAAATATTCCCTTCCTTTTATTTTAAGTTTTTTTTGCAAAATAATAAAAATAATTACACGCCTATTTTATTATATTAAAATATTATGGACGTTTTAGGAGTTATTTTAAAGGAACTCGACTTAGAGTCAGTGAAAATTAGGAGCAAAAAAATAATAAATAAAAATAATTAATTTTCTCAGACACATATAATTTTTTTTCGCTTTATTTTAAATTAGATTTTATAATGTTAAAAGTCCTTAATTATAAGGTGTTTTCATAAATTCAAACCGGTCGACTCCAGTTAATCAAAGTCTGCTCGTAAACATATTTATGTCACCAAAATTTATATCTTAATTTATTACAAGTAGGGTAGCTTTTAACCTGATGACATCATAGCTTGGTTACCGGTTGAATTTACGAAAATAACTATAGTCTTTACTATTTTTAATATGAACGTATTACACATGGATTACTTTTCTTATTTTTTTTTTTTTTTAAGATACGGGTGCAAATCTCGTAAGCATGCGTGATTTGCAACGTTTTTTTATTAACGGAAAATTATATATATTTATTATTTTATAATAGCGGTTTAATTTTTACTAAAATGCGTATATAATTTAACGATTTATTTTTCAATTTTAAAATTAAATTTCTATTTAAAGTTTTCTTTGATTTTTTTTAAATCGTTTCTTAGTTTTCACATTGAGAAAAAAACGTTACGAATCATGTGCCTATATGAATTTTGCACCTTCATATTTTCAAAAAAACAATGAAGCGAACAGTTTATGTCCAATACGCTCATGGATTTAAAGGTCAAAGATCAGTTTAACCGACATTATTTATGTAAAATATTTAAAAATATTAGCGTTGCAATTTATGGGAAGGGGAACTTAAAAATCGATCCTAACATTAAAAAAAAAAATTAAAAACTCGAATTAAACTCTAATTTAAGCTTCCGCTCAAAATACCACTCATAAACTCGAAAATGAAGTTTAAAATCAATCATAAACTGCAATTTATTGGTGTCACATTTGAAATTTTGAAAAATCTCTAATATTTTAAAAATAAAACAAAAAATGTTCCAATATACTTATGTTATATATAATTTTAAAAAAAAGGATGCCGTATGCAGTAAGTTCAGCTTATGTAAATTCCTACGTTGATCAAAATTCCAAGGATATAGTTGTTGAAATGGTATCGAATATACATAAGGAATTTGAAAAGGCTGTAAATAAATTAAATTGGATGGACAAATTTACCAAAGAGTATACAATAATGAAGTTAAAAAAAATGAAGTGGATTGTTGGATATCCCAAAGAGATGAAAAATGACTCCATTATTATTGAAGAGTATAAAAATTTTGAAGTATAATTTGATTTCTGTTTTGAAAGCATTTTAAAAATTTTAATATTAAGTTCATTCTATTTGAAATGATTATGAAAATTAATTATTATTTTTATCATTCTCTTCTCACCACAGATTACTCAAATGTGACGGCACAAATTAACCAGATCGGCAAAGGAAAAAATTTTCTAATTTCCCTGCGTTTTTATGTTGGTACAAAATTCAAAAAAAGTGGCGGCATCTCTTGAGAAAACGTCCCGCAATGTTGCCAAAAAAATACTCATTTGTTTTATATAGCATTTTTTTCGATGGCAAATGCAAAGTAAATAAATTTTGTATAAATTTCATTTCATCATCTATTTTTTTAAATTTTCTTTAACGTTTATTTAAAGTTAAATGCAAATATTTATATGAAAAGCATTTTAAACGGCAACGTCGGTCATTTAGAGAAAAAAGAGAGTAGCGCCATCAAGTTTTAAAGTGAAAGATAAGGGAACGCTTTGCCGATCTGGGTAATCTGTGGTGATAGTATCTTTTGATAAAACCGAACTCATGTTACCAAAAAAATACTTGTTTGCTTTGTACAACATTTCTTCTTCAGCAATTGCAAAAAAGACAAATAAAGTAGAAAATTCTTTTTATCAACTGTTTTTGATATTTATTCAGAATTAAATAAAAATATGCACAAAATGGCAACGCTCAGTGTTCTCTATATATTTTTTTTAGAGATGCACAGTCAACAATTACTTTTGTGCAAAAAGTGCTGTAATCGAAAACAATTTGTGTAAATTTCAATTTTCATTTAAACATATATAAACATATTTTTTACATCTTTATAGATAGCTATTTCAATTTGCATTATTTTGTCGTTTTGATCATAATCAATGCTCTGTGTCACTGTTATCAATATTAATATTGTTAATTAGATCTTAAACTGTTTCCTAATCGATTTTGATATGTGTAGTATTTTTGTACAGTTTAGTTTTTTTACAATAAGTGAATTTTCATGCGCGGCAAATTATTTTTTTTGTGCAAATATTTATATTAACTATAAAATCATTGCGCGGCCGCACACCCGCGCAGCTTAGAGGGAACAATGGCAACGCCGATCGTTTTTTTTAGGAATAAAGTAGTTTCATTAAGTTTAAAAAAGAAAGATAAAGGAATGATTTTTCGATTCGAGTAATCTTTGTTCTATTGGATAATTTTTGTTGATTTTCGTTAAACTGAAGGACGTATAAGATATGGACTGATTATTCCTTTTTTTTATTAAAAAAACCTAAGGTTAATTAAATTTTATTAATGAATGTAGATATTAATACAGTTAAAATTTGGATAAGTTTTTATATAAATGCAAGTATGAACATGTAAATATTAACGGCAATATTTGCTAATATCAAGATTCGTGGGTTATTAGTGTCATCGTAACACAAGTTACTTTTCCTAATACTTAATATGTAAAATTTTTAAACTTTAAACTTTAAACTTGTATCAAATAAATACATAACATTGTTTAGAAATTATGGCTGGATGATAAACTGATTAAGTCAATTATAAATATAAAAAAAATGATTTTCAAAATGCACTTAATGAAACTTCGAGAATCAAATGATAAAGAAGACTGGCGACAATATAGAAATTTGGCGGATGTACATGCTTCTTATTCATCATTGAGAAACTTAATATGTAAGTTGATTTTTTGCTCAAATGCCAAATGTGTTAATTTCTACTCTTAAGTTTTACCGGCTGGTCTTTTTCAAGGATATTTTTTTAATAAAAACTCGTATATGTCTGCGAATTACGGTGCTATCGGATCGATAATTGGTCATGAGATGGCACATGCTGTTTTAAATTCCGGATTAGCAGTTGATCAAAAAGGCAATTTATTTGCCGTTTGGACAAATGAAACTAGTAGAGAATACTTCAAAGTTCTAAAACTATTTGTCGATCAATATGGGAAATTTGTAGAGCCACTGACAAATAGAACAGTAATATCCTTAAAATTTTGATTTGTTTCTAATTAACGTATGACTTTTTTTTTCGTAAGCTTAATGCAATAAATACTAAGTTCGAAGACATTGCAGATAATGGTGGTGTAGCTGAAGCATATAATGCATTTGTTAACAGTAAAGAATTCAATGAAAGCCTGGTTGAAACTGACAATGACAAATGCTTAAAGCAATCATTTTGGATATCATATGCTAGAATATGGTGTTCAAAAACTTCAAGGGAATTAATGGAGAGACAAATTGATAGTGGAATGCATTCGCCAACGCGTTTTCGTATTAATGGACCATTACAAAATAATGCAAACTTTGCAAAAGACTTTAACTGTCCAGAAAACAGTTATATGAATCCCAAGAACAAAAATTCAATTTGGATCTAGCAAAAAAAATTTTTTTTCAAATATTGCATAATCACATTATATTAACAGATTTTTTGTTAATGGAGCCAAACTTCTATATTGTTTTTCAGTCTAAAATTCAATAAATCAACTTTGAAACAAATTAAAGTAGATGTTAATTAGTTGAGAATATAATTTAAAAATTAAATTTTAATCTTATATAACTTAAGCTATTTTGGATAATAAAGAATTAAGTTTGTTTAATAAATTGTTTTTATGCCTATTGAATTAATTTTACTGATGTCTAATGAATAAACCTTCAATTTTAATAAAGTGTATCTGCAAACCAAATGTGCGAAATTTCTCAGAATGATTTCATTGTGAGAAATACTACATTGATTTCGATAAGAAGACACTTTTGTGATATCACTGAGTTCACATTGTGATATTACTGTGAGATCATATTATCACATTCGCACCCGCTGACGCGATAAACCCGTGAACTTAAATCGGAGGGTAAAAAGAGAGTTAAAAGCAGTACTTTGATTTACTCAAGGAAGATTTTTAGAGATGGAAAAGGGGTAAAATTTTTTAAAAATTTAAAATCCATTTTTTTGCAATTTGTTTTTTTTATGTTAATACTAAAAACATCACTGAAGAAAAATTGATAGTAAAAAAGTGATAACA
>AGDA01003661.1:0-13379 GCA_000281935.1 Mengenilla moldrzyki | reverse complement strand
AGTCCCGGGCGCCTTTGTGGTGGCTAGGCGGGTGGAAGGGGCGGGTGTGGGCAGGGGGGGGGGTGAGAGGCAACCTGCGGTGCACATGTCTCAGGTGCACCCGGGATTCAGCGCCTTATAGTTTGAGGTGATTTATTTCTCTTTTGTTCTGTGCAGATATCGCACATGTGTACCCAGGCCCCTTCAAAGAACCTCTTCGTTTGAGAACGTTGGAAATTGCCACTCACAGAATTACTAAAGCCGTCTTCGTAAACCCCCTAATCGCGATTAATTATGATTCACGATTGAGTTTTCGAACAGCTAATTTTTGTATATATAAGTCTTAAAATGTTGGTCACACTGATTAAGTCTGTTCTCAATTGAAGTACATGTCAGAGTTGTCCAGGCTAACAAGATCGTAATTAAATTTCGATTCAAGTCCCGATGTGGAATTTTATTGGTACCGGTATGATCAAAATAATAAAGCATTAAAAAAATTTTCATACAGACTGCATAAATCTTCATCCATTTTCATGTATCTCGAAAAAAGTAGGGTGCGTCGAGATGAGAAAAAAACACGGTTTTAATGCTTCAGGATGTATCGTGGATGCATCATGATTCTTTTTCGAACATGGTGGATTGTTTTTCGAAGACGGCTTAATAAGTTTTTACACAGAATAAGTTTATTAATGGGAACCATGGACGTATGAGGCATAGACTCCTTGTCGAATAGGAAGTCGCGGTGAAGCTATTTGCATCAGATATGAAATGCGCATGTCTATTGATTACATTCTTTAAAAACGGTTTTTAACACTTTTTTTAAAAAACTATTTAACTATATATATTTTAACTATTTTATGTGAATAGTTTTATTACTATTTTTTAATATTAGTATTGATTTTAGAATGTAATTAAATTTAAATAACGGAAGACATAATTTCAAAAATTCAAAAAATGTCAGCAAATCTTAGGCATTTCGTATCTGGTGCAAATAGCTTCACCGTGACTTTCTATTCGACGAGCAGTCCATGTCTTATACGCCCATGTTGGAAGCATTCACTTTCACAGACTTCTTAATCTGTACAAAAATGAATGTTTCTAATCCAACAAGTAAAGAATTTTGTGATTAATGGAAAGTATATAAGTGATATTAGTAAATCTGAAGGCAAATATGAAATAACTGACTAGTATTTTAAAGACAAGTATATCGTCAGTGTACATAAAATCACCGATGATAAATATACTTCGAATAAGTTCTTTAAATAATTTAGGATTAGTGTTCATATCGAATATAATAAATTGAGAGCATTCATTTTTGCATAGATAAAAAATTCTGGCTTGTAAAAGTGAATGTTACCGACTATTTGATAATGCACTTGTAATTAAGGATAGAAATAAGGAAGCATAGACGTTTGAGGTAGGCGACCATATTATGAGTGTAATAGTTAGTAGTCTTTTTTATATATGGCTGTAATATAATAACTGTAAATAGACATTGTGCTGTAACCGCATGTTGTTTTAGTGTTAGCGTCAGATAGCGCCTCGTAAATAAAAGTATACAGAAGTATATGACAGCGCTAATGTTTTAGATCAGCTAATGGTGGCGGCCATTTTAAATTCAATATGTCGGACGTCCGCCATGCTGTCCTGATGATGTAGCACCAACCCCATACAGAAATATGTAATTTACTTTTTAAAATATTGCAATGCTTTAATAGTCACTAAGAGTCTAAAACATAATATTTAAAACATTTGTGTATTAAATTAAGAAATATTTTAAATTTATTCAAAAACAAAATTTCTGGTTGTAAAAAAAAATAGTTTCTTTTTTCAAACGAAAACAATATATTCTTGATGTTCCTAATAATTGTTTTTTTTCTAAAACTTTAATGAACATTATTTAGAAGAATTCGTTTTAAAAACTAATATTTTTTAAGAAAAAATTAAGGATATCAGTTTTAAACAGCGCTATCGCGCTGTTTGGGTTTTTCGCGCGTATTTAGAGAAAGCGCTGTCGCACTGCTTGGGACTTCTCGACAGTGTTTTCGAAAAACTATTTGGGGCTCAAAGGGTTAAAGAAATTCAATGCCTAGTATAATTCAACGACATTTTTTACTTCATTCGAAAGGATTGAATTTTTTTTAATATCACAAAGTCGTCTTGTTGTTACGAGTTTCTTTTCGAAGCAGTGAAACATACTGCATCATTTTTTCCGCCACATAGTCCACTTATTTGATTTTACATTAAATAAGTCTGCCTTGTTTACTTAACGCAATTTTTAGATTTCCGATTACGCAATCCTAGGCTGAAAAAGATTAAACAATCTAATAACAAGTACACATATGCTGACGACATTTTGAAGAAAAAAAAGTTAAAATTATCCTCTTTTAATAGAAAGTAAACGGTTGCCACTATAAAAAAGAGTATTGCTATTAGCAAAGATAATGGCAACGCTGCCGTTATTAAACGTGATTTACAGCATTGCATTACTCCAATTTTAAAAATAATACGTACCTTGTAGTGCCTGGAACTTTTTAAAATACTCAAAATTAAATCAGTGCATCTGTGTTATATTTCAGAAATAAAGCCATTATTTTTAATTAACCAAAAGCAATAAAAACATCCGTTTAAAAAAAGATTGAGATTTTTATTTTTATTTTTTTCATTTATAAAACTGTTACAGTACTTTGAATTAAAACATTTTATAATTGAAAGTATAAAGTGATATTGTTCAAAAATCGTCTTAGAGGATAAAAATTAAGAACACATTACACATAGAAAATTTTATTTACAAGAAATATATTCGCGCACTCAGCTCTCTTGCAACTTTTCATCCCTTCCTTTCTCTACAAAACGTTTAAAAAAATATATAAGACTAGAATTTTTTTTCTCGAAACGTATATCAAAATACAGCCATTTAATCTATCACAAACCGTTTTCATATGTCGAAAAAATCAAATTGATTATTATAGCTTTATAACTGATTAATCGAATTTAAAAAACAATCATTGTTTCACAAAAAGTAAAAAAAAACTCAATTTTCGTATTAAAATTGGGCACAGCCTTATTATTTGATTATAAATGATATGAAAAATAAAACTCTTTTCGAGTTATAAATTTCAAGATTATACTCAAAAAAATCGAAGTTATGAGTAAAATAACTTTAAACAGTTGGTTAGTCCAACGTTTCCCAAAATTTTAGCCGCAGCTCGGCAATAGACCGTAGCAAAACTAAAACTAAAGTTTTAAATGAATATAACGAGATTAGAATCACGTTAGGGTTATTAATTTGTCAATTGCAGAGTTTTTACACTGGGAAAATCATTTATTTATAAGTAATAATATAATATTAAAATCTAATAAAAATTTTAATAAAATATGAAATAAAAAGCAAAATTTATTAACATTATTATAATTTTTTTTAATTTTATTAATTTTTTTTAAATTTTAATAATAATTTTTTAATACCGTGAATTATTCAATAATTTTGCGTTGAAAAATTATAAAATATTTTTTTTATAAATTAAATACTAAAGTTAATTTACGTGTAATATTTTTTTTCTAATTCTAAATAATTTTTTTTCATCAAACATTTTTCTCAGTGTACAAATAAATTTTTTTACTAACACGAGTTAACTTGGTTGACTTTATGAAAATATTTTACGAGATTACCAAATTCAAATATCTATTATCACGTTTTCTTAGCTATGTTTTTTAAAATATTTTTACTGCATATTTTCTATTTATTTAAATAAAAAATACTTCCATCCCAAAATTCTATTAATTGTAAAACATTTAGAAATAAATATATTGTATTCTATGTTGTAGACTGAAAAGATAAATAGCGTTAAATAACGTTATTAATAGTGAAATTAAACTTAATTGATCATATTTATTTTGTAATAAAATTTTCATATTAAACTTATTGTCATAAAAGTAGTTACGTGATTTTATGTCCATTAAACGTCAAATAGAGTTAATGACATTATTCGTAATGAAATCAAATTTTAATCAAGTACATTCATATTGAAATAACTTTAATTCTAAGCATTTAATGTTCATTATGAAACATTTAATGATTTTATGTTAATTATAACATGAAAATAACGTTAAATTACGTTATTCGTAATGAAAGCAAAATTCAATCAACTGTATTTACGGCAAAGCAAAAGGAGATTTTCGTCCAATATATTTTTTGCTAATTGTAAAATAGTTCCTTTCGCGATTTTGTTCTCACTATACGTTGAAAGAACGTTAAATAACGTTAAAACCAACTGTATTAAATATATTAACATAATGTTTGCAATAAGTTCGGCAATTTAACCTGCGATTAAAATAAACTATTAAAACTCTACAAAGTTCAATGTTTTATATTAACACTCGGGTAACAAACCAAAAAACATTTTTAAACGCAAATAATCAATTTGATTTTAACGACTTTATCACAACTTTCGGGGCCTCCATCACCACAGTATTACAATAAAATAAAAATTAAGCGGTAACATTCGTTTTTAAGAGAATTTTTCGCACCACTGAAAAGTTGGAACCTCCTTCTTTTTCCACATTGATGAAATCCTATCCTAAACTAAGCTATTCAAAACTTTGGCTTCTTATCACAACCGTCAAATTGTCACCGATTTCTATTATCTGCGATAAAAATTTTACAGCATCCGCCCAGAACAAATTTTTAAAATTAACATTAAATTCACACTATGTAATAAATATTTTGTTACCGTGATATAACAAATGTAACATGAAAATAAATATTAAAATTGCAAAAAATTTTTATCTAATTTATTAAACTTTACTCCTCTATTTTCACCAACTTCTATGAACTTTTGAATTAAATATTTAACGTATATAACGTTGATGCAACTTTAAAGTAACGAATAAAGATAAATTTATACTTTATTAATTAATAAGAAAAAATTAATTCGGTAACTTATATTAAACATTGGAATTATTGTTAAAGTTATATTAAACTTTAAATATTGGAATTAGTTTATTCTTTATTAAAATATGAGCATTCGAAAACGCAACTCTGTGTTAGTTATTGGATAATGTAGAATAACCGACAATTAATTTTTTGAATCCCTAATGTAGACCAAACTGTGTTATAATTAAATTTTTAATCACATATTACTTAATTTTTAAATATGTATGCTGTTTTGAGCATTATAAAACTATTTATCGTCGTCATATTTGTTTACACTAATCTTAACTCAGAGTTGAATTTTCAAACACACCTTTAATTTCTCAGAAGTATAGACAATATAGATCGATCGACTCCAATTTGAGTGGTTTTTCTGATTTTGAAAAAAATATGGCGCTATTGTGATATTTTAGTTAAATTATCTTACATGATAAATTATAACATTTTTTGATTATGCATCAGCGACGTTCAGATTTGCGTAAAATGATTACTCCACTTTTATACATCATATGGGCAACGTTAATTTTTGGTGAAATTGTCCTACAAAATGGAGTCAGACAATTAGTATTGTCTAAATTTAAAATATTTTTTTAAAACGTGCAAAAGCATCATTGTAAGTAAAAACAAATTACAAAGTACTATTTTTCCGTAATTTAAATAATTATGACTAATTATCATTAGGTCGCCTTTCCATATTTTTTATGTTATAAGCAGATTTATTTTTATTTTTATTTTTTTTAAAAAATTGACACTTTCCTTCATTTTAAAATTTAAATAAAATGATTAATATGGTATTGACTAGACTGTAAAATATTGTACACACAAAATTTTAGCACCGATCAATTTTCGATCTGTATAATTTTTAACGCAGATAATAAATTAGCACGCGAAAAACTTAACCTAACAATATAATAAAAAATTACACATTTAAATAAATTAAATAATACGAATATGAAAAACAGGAGAGGGTTTAAAGAACTTATAAAAAACTGATGAGGTGGATGATTGAAAGGTGGGCAGGTATAATGAAATATGATTATTAGATATTAGACTCGATCACAACCAAGCCAGTTCACAGACATTATATAATTACTATAGCTTTGAGATAACTTGACTCCTACGTTTGAAATTCATTTATGATTCGAGAGAGGTAAACGCATGCGCAATATACAAATGAACAATTCGAATAAGCGACGGCGAGGTATGTAGAGCGCATGACAAATGATCGCCATCACTAAATCGTTGTACACGAACAGGTTCAGTTTTTGGACGTTGATTCGATCAGATCGGACGCCGTCGCATTAGATGCTAAGACAATTCCAGCTCCAGTGCCTGATCCAGTTCCAGACACAGATCCCGAAACCACATTCTAATTTCACAATGATAATTTTTATTAGAAATTTACTTTACTACACACTAATAGACCTTTTTTGGCGAGCAACCTGGTTACGTTTTTGGTTAATCTGAGTTACAACTCAGACTGCAACCAATGTTCGCCAAAATACGGTTATGACCATGTTTAATTTTCATTTTCTTTTTTAAAGATTTAAATTTTAGAAGTATAGAGCAAAGAAGTCTACATCCTGTTTGTTTTTTTTTAAAAAAAAGTTAAAATTGTGATCTTAAGTTTATTTTAGATTATTTTTCTGCATTTAAATCAGAACAAAGAATAACTTACGAGTGCAGTGAGCCGCTTACGTTAAAAATTAAAAAAAAATCGTTACAATCGTTGTTTTTAGCCTTTCATAACACAGGTAAGAAAGTCGTTGCGAAAGGTTGCAACTAAACTCGCTAAAAAACAAAAAGTCGCAACCAAAAGTAACCAGGTTGTTCGCCAAAAAAAGGTCTAATACATAGAATAAACATATAGAGGGAAAACTATAATGCAATTTTCACAGTATTGTTGATTTTTAGTCCCCACACATTTTTTGTTTTAAATTTAAATTTCGCAGCGACTTGCCAACAGTTGCATTATTTCTAAAATTTGATCATATGATCTCACTCTAAAAATAGAGATTGATCAAGATCATAATTAACTTTCAGTAATAGTTTATTCATATTAGTTTTGCGATTTTTTTTAAACTCCCAAATTTTAGAAAAAAAAAATGAAGTAAAAATCTCGATTTGTAAATACGTTAAAAAATTTAAAAATTTGGAAATTTAAATTTTTGAGGACAATTCCAATTATGTTATCAGTGATCGCGTTCAAAGTGGCGACTTATTAATTTTTACTTAAAGAAATTAAATTTTTTTTTAAAAATGTTTTGGATTAAAATTGAAGTTGTCCGAAAAATGTGAAATCGAGGTACGTCCGCCATTTTTTCAAGTAATTTTCAACCTTGATTATGATAAAAAAAAGCCCTAAGATCAATGTTAAATGTAAAAAAATTTCACTTTAACACACGAGTGTTTTTTTTTAAAAAAACTTAATTTTACCCACTTTCTTTTTTAGTCCTATTCCTACTTAAAATATAATATTTCCTATTTTTTTAATACTTTAATATTAAATATAAAATTGAAGTTCTAAAAAATTAAGTTTTAAATAATAAAATGGCTTACGTTACGATTCCCGGAACCGGAAATCAGTCCAGATCCAGAATCTGTAGCATTTGCAATACTACTCGCCACTGATATAGACTGCATATCGGATGATGTATGCGGTCTTCGGTGCGACTGGAAAGCAGTTCGCGGTCCATTTACCTTTGCCGCATCCGCGGTCGAGTATAAGTTATCTGCCGGATCAACATCACCTACTGTATGGAATTCCTTGATTTTCTCACAAAAGCTAGCTAAAATGTCATGAAACCGACACCATGATCTTTCTGGCACCGTCAGTGAAGCACTATAATAACAAAATCAACGTTTAAATATGTTCAGTAATAATAAAAGTGTTCTTCACTTTTGCCCCACTGATATTTTTTGCTTAATTAAAATGTTTAATAACTCTCAATATAAAAAATTTTAATTTTGTCGCATAAACTAGAAATTAAAAGACGTTTTTTCGAGGACCAAAATACATTGATTATTTTCATAAACTTGTACATTTACGTACAAAATTATATAAAAATTATGTGCGAATGTTAATATATTTATACAATTTTGCGCCAAAAGTACACAAGTTTAGTTCGCGAAAAAAAACACGCCTAAAGTTCCAAAAATCGCCTACAAATTCTTGTCTATACAAAAAGTGATTTAGTTTGTAAAAAAAGTGAGGATTCGGAGGCAGTTTTCGGTGCTTTAACTTCTGAATCAAGCGACCAAATTGAACTTTTATATGTTAAGAGTGGATTCTAATTAAGCAAAAATATCAATTAGCAAAAAATAAAAGTAAGTATTTTAAAAAACTCAAATGTATTTTTTATATTTTTATCCTATCTATATTTTTAGTTAAAATTACCCATACGCGTAATTAGTAAAGACCGAATAGTCTAGTAGCTATCGTTCAACTTCAATGTTCAGAGTAACCGTAATTGACTCTCATCGATACTGATAGATACACCCTTTTTCCCACCGAAATGCGTTTTACACATAAAAATAAGAAATTGTTATATTTAAAAGATAAATTTTACTTTATTTCAAAAGTTCCATAATAATAACAGCTTAATGTCGTAAAAGAACGAATTAAATGTGTTCATTGATTGTGATACAACCTAACATTGCTTAAATTTTTTTTAACGATTACAAATAAACGTTAATTATTATCAAAAAGAAATATTGGCGGTTAATTTGCTTGCTAATGCATTTCTCGTTTTTAACACTAATAAAAAACGTGAATTAAATTACAAAAAAATAACATTCAAATCATCAAAACCGAGTGTAAACTCGATTCGCATTAATCGTAAAAATAGCAGTCATAGAGAAAGAATATTCTTTCTCTATGTTTTCCTAAATTCAAACCGGTTAACCTGAGCTAATGAAAGTCTGTTCGTAAACACACTTGGGTCACCAAAATTTATATACCAATTTATTACATGTAGGGTAGTTTTCAACCTGATAATATCATAACTGGGTTAACTGGGTTGGATTTACGAAAATACTTTATGATAGCAGTGATTAACTAACCGAAAATTAGTCTTGACTTCGCTGATGCGCATAAAAACACCACGCTGATTCTGCTTCACATCAAAATAGAAATGTTTGTTGTCGACGCGCAAACTCTGACTGTCCGGCAAATGGGGTAACAGTTGAGGTGCAGCTACAGCGCGTGCCTGAAAGTCGTCAGCACTGACGAAATCTTCAAGCAGATCCGTCAATGCGTCTCGAAACTCAATGAGACCTTGTGCTGGAATCGCAACGTGAAGTCGCACCGAGCCACGTGGTACCGTTTGCGATACTCGCAAAAACCGGCCGCGCTGATTCTCTTTCAAGTCCAAGTAGTATCGCCGTTGGTCTCTGAACAAGAAATGCGACTTAAGTCGACCATCGTCTGGCAAATTATCGGCTGGTGGCGGTCCCAGTTGAGCATAAAAGTCACTGAACGCACCTAACTGATCACGAAAGTCCAGCGCTACAGATAACGCCATAAATACTTGATTACGACGGCCGTCCAAATTCACCTAAGCAATTCAGTATTACAAATGGTACATTTAGAAATTTGGATCTGAGTACAAAAAGTGTAGAAAACCTGTGTTTTTTGTTCTACTTTTTTTGGTAATTCAATTTATGTTCAATAGTTTTTTTTTATTTTTACGCAAAACATTATTTTTTTATCTTACTTTAATACTTTTTTAGGAAGATTTTTTTAGTGTAAAAAAGAGGCAATATGCTTTCTTGTATTCAAAAAGTCAGTTAGCGTAACGTAAGTTTTTATACGACATTAACACTAAACCTACCACAACGGGTCAAATGACTCATTTTGAATTTTTGTCAGAGTTTCATAAACATAATACCACATCACCATTTGCTTTTATGACTTTTATTAAAAATCTATCAAATGTATTTTTCAAGATTTACTAACCTTTCTTGTTAATTTTTTTTAGCGAGAATATTTGTAATCTGCCTTAATTACCACCAGGAGTCATTACACCCGTGCAAATATTCTGTGTAATACTGTATTCATTGCTCTTTTGTATGGACGTGACACATATCAAGCAAAAATTTTCAACATTTCATATCTATGGAACAGTAAATTGGATCTCAGTTTTTTTTTTTCAAAAACCATGAGCAGAAATGACTTGTGAAATTATGCGGTTTATCAAATTTGGTAAAAAAGTTAATAAAGCCTGCATTCACAAACAAATAAAATTGCTCCAATATTTGAAGTATGTTATAAATTCATTGAGAATAGCCAAAATTGTTACAAGCCTGGTTAACATCCAAATATCAACAGCAATTTCTAACCAAGACTCGGTGTAATTTATAAATGCCGAGTAAACCGAATAAGTTTGGTATCAAATGCAACAAATATGTGTGGAAAATATACCTTCAAGATTCCAATAATTTACAAGATATGGGCTGAAGAGGAATAAAGCTACACTGAAAGAAAAACATTGTTAAAATTTACTATTTTTCTTGACTCATATTTCCCGAATCAAGGAACTAGGTAATTATTACTATTTTAAAATGGTTAAAAATTAACAAAATTAAATAGTATATTAACCACATAAAAGAAGTAAATTAACTATATGAAATAGTTATGTAAAATAGTTGCGTTAACTATATAAAATATTTAAATTACTAGCTACATAGTTAATTTGCGTAATTTAAGTGGTTAAATTTACGGAGAAAAATAATTACATAAATTATTTCGGATGGTAACTGTGGGAACTGACACACTTTCACTATTGCATATTTGCAGCTGTGTTTACATTTTTTTGCTTGCCCTTCATCTTATACACCAGAATTTTTTGATTGCTTTTACACAACTGTGTTTATGTATCTCTCTCTGCTTGCCCTTCATGTGGTGAAGGGCACTATTTTGTTCGTTGAGTTCGCGTTCTCAGTGCTTTTTCTGTATTTTTTTCTACCACGACGGGATTCAAACCTGCGACAGTAATGAACGTTGCATCCATAAATGAACTCTCATCCGCTAGGCCATACCGTTTGCTCAAAAAGAGCTCAACAAAAACTTTATATATCCTATTTAATATATACTTTGCTATTATGTAAATTATGTTTTCGTGTATAAAATATTATTACCTTATTCATTTAATTTAAAAATAATGAAATTTTTTCAATAAATTAAAAAATTTATTCTTTTTTTGAAAATTTTTCTTTTTAATCATACAGTATAAAATAAATATTTTATGGTTAATTTTATTAACAGTCAGTTACAAGCACTAAAAATCGTGACAAACGGTCAAATAAAGTGTATTTATAATAAATTTAAGTTTATCAATAGTGTAAAATATTTATTAATATACTACTGTGCTGAGTGCCTTATATAACCTTGGGTGCAACCAATTTAACTATTAATGAGTACGAATATGTTTTAGTAAATTTTAATTTAAAAAGTTTTACAGTAAAATCGTACGTTTCATTTGGCTAAAATAGGATTTTTCAAATTTACTAAATCTGTATTAGTTTTAGGCGATTTTTTAAAAACGTTCAAAACAGAACTAATTAATTAGTAAAAGTTATAATGAAATTCATTACTTAATGATTATATATTTGAGAAAAATTATTATTGTATACAAAATCATTTAAAATGCTTTCAAATAATTTTTTAAAACTTTTTTCAACCTTGCTCTTTTAACATTATTTGCTCGTTAATTTCCTATTGTATCAATATATTTTTATACCACTGCTTTAAATTTTTTTTATCATTCTTTAAAGGTTTTTTAATGTTATTCGTATGTTTTATGAATGTTTTTACAACATTTTTAAAACTATTTTATTATTGTTTATTAACATATTTCTGATGTTTTTTTCTTCATATTAATACATTTTATAACATCTTTGCAAATATGTTATCAACTTTGTTTTAAAATTTATTTTTGATGGTATTTTTATAACATATGAATATGGGTTTGTCATATGTTTTTAAACATATTTGTAATACGGTTTTACAAAGTTTGGTTATTATTTTCATACTTCATAAATATTTTTTATAACATTTTGTTAAACATTATATTTCTGTGTGAATTGTAAAAGGCTAATTAATCCTTGGAATCCATTTTCTTCAAATCACAACTTAAAAGCTTCCAATAATTTATTAATAATCTAACGATTTACAAGGGTTAATTGGCCTCCAGGTAAAACTTTCGAAAGGTATAAATTGTGTTGACTTTTATTGTAAATATGAATATTTATTTTGAACTCGAAAAAATAAAGTTTTTTTTTTTCTAACACATTTTTTTTAATTTTTTTTGACAAGTAAAATTTTTTTCAACGGTTTCTAAAAATTATCGTTGTGTTTATTGCAGTAGTTTAATACTGATTAAGTTTGCTATAACTTTATAACATGTAATTAATTACAATGTAATATAAAACAACTGTTTTGAAAAAATTTATTATTTTTAAATTAATTAAATAAATTAATTATATCGTATATAAGAAAATATAATTTTTACAGTAAAAAAATATATATTAAATAAAAAATATACAGTTTGTTTTGCACTTTTTTAAACTCTTAGTATGGTCTAACACAATGTTTTTAAACCTTTTCTGGCCTATGGACCGGTGTTATATTCAAAATATAAATTTTTAGTTAATTTTCAATATTAAAAGTATACACAAAACGTAGGAATAACAAGTAAATAGTAGCATTTATATATTTTTTAGCTTATAGCAGGGGTCGTTTAATAACGTCGTCTTGTAAATATTTTTTAGAGATCTGTAATACGTTTTTTGCAGTGTAATTATTGTGACAATTTTAATAGTTAATTTAACAATTGTGCAAAAACAGTTTAATAACAATTCAAAAAAGTTAAGTCGACTTATGTTATTTTTTCAATGTATATAAAATTGTGGCTTATACTAATATAATTTTTTTCAGTGTAGCATATCATTTGCTTGTTATTTAAATTTTAAACTTAATGAAAAACAATTTTTCCCATATTTTTTTTGTTTTTTAAATTTAATATGAAAACCATTCTGAATCTCTAGTTGAAAAAAATTGTTTTATTCATATACCAACTTGGCCTAATTGATATATTTTTCGACAGATACTAGTATAGTATACCTCGGCAATTTTAAGATAGCGTCCGCGACGGTTCTGTTTCACATCTAAATAGAAACGTTTGCTCTGAATAAAAAGCATTTTGGACGCAAGTTCTTGCTCGTTTGCGATCGCTGGAAGCCGCGCACCATTACTGTCACCACTAGCTGTGTTTACGACTGGCTGATCTCGTTGTGATCCTTCTGTAATAAAATTTTAACCATGATTAACACTTTAAGCGCCACGTCAGTCACCGGTGACTGACAGTACAGCACTATATACTATGATACCTGCGCGCGCGGCTTGAACGGAAAGTCGCTAAAAAACTGAGTGGCGCTTAAAGTGTTAATTACGTTTAATATTTTTATA
>AGDA01003646.1:0-19641 GCA_000281935.1 Mengenilla moldrzyki | reverse complement strand
ACAAAGTATCAAAACAAATATTAAGGGAACCATATGTAACCGTGCGTTACAATATATGAGATAACAAATACAACTATTCGAAAAACTTGTAATTATTATTAATAATATTTGGTTAATCTCTTATTTATAATAATGTTTTAACATTAACTAAATTAATAAAATTATTTTAAAGGACAACAAAATATTTTTCAAACATAGTTTTAGTTTTTAGTGTTTTGTCCGTAGTTGGTTATGATATCTATGTTGTTATTAGACTTAACAAATTCTGTACAATTTTTGTTCAAATCTGGATACTTATAGTGCTAATTATGCAACGTCAGCCATTGAAAGAGTGAGTTGACATTCTTTACATATCAACAATAAGGGTCGAGACCGATACAAATCTTCTGACAAATCTTCATCGTGTATAACGTCAAATTGATGATCACCCAAATAAAAATTTTATCTATTATTTTATTTTATTACACTATTCAATAAAAGAAATTGTTATATTTGTAAATAAGTCAGAGTAATTTGCAACTGATATCTCCATAAAATTCAATTTATAGCATAAAACAACCCAAGCGAATCATTCTAAAGGCGTTTTGTGGTTGGAGCATCATCATTAGAGTGGAGTGCGTTACAGTAGGTTTTATATAAGATTTACTGTATTTGACGTATTAAAACATATATTTTCTACTGAATAGCTATTTTTCAAAGATCAAATTTAGATAATACCAGATTCGAAAGCCGTTTATTAAAAAAGAATGAAAACCGAGATAAAATCACCTTTTGAGAACTAAATTACCCCATTTATAAGGTATTTTTAAAAATATAGAACGAAAATAAAGGTGAATGCAAATTTGTAAATATTATGTAGCCTCAGACTATAACTATGTACATGATTTTTGATTTTTATTGTATTTTAATTAATATTTAACAAATCTAAAGTTAAATTAAATTTTGATTAAGGAAACACTAAATTCTATTGCGTTTATAATAGAATTACATTACAGATTTAGAAGTTAAAATATTTTCCTAGTAACTGTTTTATGTCTAGTACAATAACTACTAATAAAACCGGACCTATTAATAGTAAACAATACCTCTAAAGCATTTCTGTACACTTTTATCGAAATACATGAGTCCAATGTATAATGTATAAAGCAAAACAAGTATCAGCGACTCATACCATTCAATTCGTTCGTCATGAATTACACATATTAAAATTGAAACAGTAAAGCCATATGCAATACAGTCTCTAGTCAAAGGCCACCAATCTAGTTGAACCACTTTAACACCACTCTAATATTATAATTAAATAGATTATATGGATCAAGTGTTTATTGAACTATTTTCAATATATATTGAATACCATTCCGGCACCTATACCGCAACAAGCAGCCACTGCCAAAATATTAAAAACTGCTGAGCCCACAATAGTACCAACCCCTATATCTCCTTCGGTAATAAAAGTGCCAATAACATTTACAAAAAGCTCGGGAGCAGAAGTTGCTGCTGCCATAAACGTAGCTCCGGCAACATCGTTCGACATATTCAAAGCTAAAATATTTCGAAACGTTTACAAACAATAGAATCATTAAATAGAAAGTATTGTTATTAAAGTAACTATTTTAAGGGAAAAGTAATCTAACTATAATCATGATTTGAAATAACTATTAATGACTGCTTAATTGGTTAGTAATAAGTATTAATGACTATCTCAATTCTGTTAGACAGACTATTAGAAATATTTGTATGCTAAATTTTCTAGTTATTTTTTATAAAAGTAGAAAGTATACTAAAATGTTAGTAAGGGAATCTTTGAAACTTTTATCTTAAATATTTATTTATTAATTTCTTAGTACATTTTCTACTTTTTCAAATATCACAAACAGACATATACTTAAAAGTATAAATAGAAGTTTTTTTATGCACAAATTTCTTAGTAATAGGTGTGTTAGAATAGGTGATAAAACTTTACAAAATCACTTTGTTTTCTTTCTTAAAGAAATATCAGTGATTCTACAATAAGGAAAAAGTTAGAGATGTTTAATAAAGAAGTTTTTGAAGTATTTAATATACTGCAAAAAGATACATGTAGATAAGGAAAGTGTGAAGTCTGCTGTAGTTTATATAAAGTAGACTGATGAAAGTAAATAGACAAATATATTGATAAGAAAATAGAAAAATGTTAGTTCGGTTCTTGAAATAAGAATGATACGTGACTTAAACGTAATATATATGTAAGATTAATTCGTTTATGAGAAGAACGACGCACCTTTGCATATTCTCTCTACAGTAGGCACAAAATATTTATCACAAACAACTGCTAATGCAACAAACAAATATAGTGACACAAGTACATGGATAGCAATGGCGCCATTTTGTCTTTGTTCCTCAGTAAATAAGTCTTTAGGAAAATCGTCGATAGCTGGAGGTGTGCAATTGAGACCTGAAACTATACACAATCAATTAAATTTTGGTACATGATAATTACTTATCCTTGTATCATTACACAGTTTAATTTTCAAAGAAGTTTCGTGGGTGAAAGCGAATTTTACCTTTTTGATAATGATTATTGGACATTTTAAGCAAAACGGTCAGTTAAATGTGACTGCAAATTGCTATATCCCTCTCTTTCGCCATATCAAATTAGTTTCAATTAGAGTAAATTTGTTTTGATTATTCCAAAGTCGTATATTCGTTTCAGCACATTTGTTAAAGTTTTTTAAAAGATCTTTCTTAGAGTTGTTCTCTTTGAAAATTAAAATGGAGTTATTCTCCGCTTAAAATATAACACATACCTCGATTAAAGCTGACTGCTTTCGTAACATTCATATTACTTTTTCGTAGTAACTTTATCCCTATTTTTTCAACATTTGGTACACGAATAATTTATTGAAAATTTTCTACAACTTTTTTTTTCATTATCACAGAAATAATTTTTACATAAAAACTCGCTTTTACATTCATATTGATAATTGAAACAATATAATAATTATTTAATTGCAAGTACACGTCTATTTTTCATCTAATTATCATTTTTATCAATATCAATGAATTTTCGTAACCAACGATTACCTATTTCACTCCTAATTACTATTCACTGATTTAATAGTCAGCAACAATGGAAATTATGCACATTAATTTAATCATTCCAAAACGAAACTTCAATCTGAAAATTGAAAAAATTTAACTATCTTAAGTACGTAAGAACACTTATGTTTTTCTTTTCTACAAGTAAGAAATATGGAGTACTTTATTGTATACTTACTTCGAAACGTTTTTTTTTTCTCTCATAAAACTATGCGATGCATTCAACTGAAATAGTCCACGTAGACTTAGAAAGATTTGAAATCTTTATGCAAATTTTCGAAAACGTTTATTTGCAAATAAAACAAAAACAAACACTAAAAATCACGGATTTTTTCGAACATTTTGTTCGTTTCGCTCTTAACTATAATTTGTGATAACTACTTTGTTCCTGCAATAAAAAAATATTTGTAATGGCAATAAAAGTGTAATTTTTTCTTTTTATCTTTATAAGATTAAATAAATATTTTTTTTCTTTGTATTGAAGAGAAAAACGTTTAATATAAGCTTTTTCTCATTTAAAAAACGACTTTTTCTCCATTGTATATATGTATGAGTTTTCTTAATTTTCATAATTATCGTTACAATTTTTATGACGATTTCACTCGTTTACACCAGCAAATATTTTCTTAACGATAAAGTTGAAAAGTTCATTTATTTCATTGATTTTTTCCAGCTTTTTTCCTTTTTTATAGCTAAAATATCTGCAAATGATAGGCAATTCGCAAAATTCTAATAACGTTAGCTGTCAAAAACATGCGATTTTCCATAAGGGAAAGTTTACGGTGCCGCGATTGGTCGATAAGATTTTAGTCGCAGCCCTATTACTTTGATAAATCGATTCACGAACAAGGGATGTGCTTAATTTTTGTTCTTAAAAATAAATTGATAAAAATTAGTATGAAGTTCTGAAAAACGTTAGTACTTAAAATGACTTTGAATAAGTCACAGTTGCCAGATTCATCATCTTCGCCACCGATTAAGTAGTTTTTATTAAGACAGGTTTAATTTTTAAAAATTTTGGTCATTTTTTAGTTTACATTATAAGTATAATTACTTTAATAATGATGAACAGTCAGATGATGAATTCGGTGAATTGCCAAGTTGCTTATTTGCTGGTAAACAATCAAGCCATAATTATTTAAGTTCAGGACCTCAACAAACATATATTGGTATTGATATTATTAAATCTTATACATTAATGAAATACATATAAATTAAAAAAATAGTTCTCTTAAAAATAAATTTTTAAATTATGTACATGAAAATAAAATTAAAAACTTATTTTATGAAATATTAAGTTCATAAACTTATTAAGTGTATTTTTAAGGGAACATTTTTACATTTAATAGGATACTTTATTTGATAAATCGGTTAAGCCTAAATCTCAAAATCAATATAAAGTCACTACTTATATTAGGAACAAAATTTTATAAATGAATTAATATTAAATAACTAATACATGTTTGACATTACACACTAACCAAATCATTTTTTAATAACTTTTTAGTACTTATACTCTTTATAAGTTTAATAGATTTAGAAAATGAAGTATCCTAACGTAAATCTATAAATTTTTGAATTAAGTAGTTAATTTAAACATAAATTTACTGAAAATTAATTCATAAATTTAGTGAAAAATTCGGATTCGATTCCTACTCACAGTCACACCAGCAACCTTTCAACGAGTCATGACTACTTTTCTGGAGCTCCATATAAGGTTCAACGTCAAGCAGCTAATATTCGAGAAAGAAAAAGAATGCTGAGGTCAGCTATTAATAACCATAATTGGTACCTTTTCGAAATATATTTTTTTAACTTTTTATGCAATTTATCCAATTTGTAAACAAAAGTTAACATTTTTCAAGTGCTTTAATTTCTAAACAATTTAGCAGTATCAACTCAGCTTTCGATGAACTAAGGATCCATGTACCAACATTTCCGTATGAGAAACGACTCAGTAAAATAGACACGCTTCGCTTGGCCATTGCCTATATAGCATTATTACGGGACGTCTTGAATGCCGACTACGACCCCTTGACGTATGTCGAAAAATGTCTAAGGGGCGAAATTAAGGCTGATCGAGCGCACTGGAATACGAGCGGTATGACGATTCTTTTAATATAACATGTCTTTTACAAAAATATTTCTTAAAGACTTAACGGCAAGATTGTCATGGATCAATTGGGAAAATTTGGGTGTGAATCCAAACCGCCGGAATTGCTTAAACGTTTTATCAATACCCGCCGATTTAAACCACTAACTAAATACAATTATTGTGTAGTATAAGTAGCCGAAAGTTATGTGTTTATTTCGTTGTGTCCTTTATCGTTTTGTTATAACGTTGTGATTTTGATAATTCAATAAAAATAAATAAGCTTTAAGCAAACGATTTGAAAAACGCTTAATCCTTTAACAATTCATTGGATTTCGAAATCAATAAAAATTGATTTAGAAAATCTCTATGAGAAATATAAACATGATAAAAAACCATAAATGTAAATAGGATATGATGGGTCCTGCGAAGACTTTGCCGTATGGACAATAAAAGCGGCTTGTCGAGCGACAGTCGCGTGCACCGGAACGTGTGGCCTACTAATTAAGAGCCGATTTATGGAATGGTTAAAAGTGAACAGACAACGGTACGTTTATAACTGGGGAAAATTAGCTAGGGGATCGATTTTAATAACAACGAAGCGGAATAGGAAAACGGGAAAATTAGACAGCAGCCAATTGATTATTGTGAAGTGTCAACAACAATAATAGTTGCAGCGTGGTGTAGATACACCGAATTTTCCAGTACTTGAATTGAATAGTCTATTTGTCTTTACCAAACATGTAAATAAATCATTTATCAATTACACACGTTTTTTCCGCATCTTTATCAAATATGTGGTTTTGTACAAATTTTTTCCCATGTATTATTTTTGAAGGTGTTACTTGTTAAAAGGATGTCGTTAATCGATTTGCACAGATACTTTATTTTTATAATAGTAAATTTGTTGTGCAAAAAATTAATTTATTACTACATGTATGTGAAGCTCTGTAACAGTAAAAGCGCACATTAATATTTAAATTTAAAATATTTCTTAGGAATATAATATATCAACATGAAAGTACTAAGCTTTTTATGTGATATTTAATGAGCCCCTAATAAATGTAGATAACATTTTATTCAGTTACTATGTTTAACATTTTACAACATGAATTATAATAGATTTAAATGTCTTATTTTTATGATTCAATCTGTTTATTTAAACTAAATACAAAAAATAAGATTAAAAGATGAAATGTGCAAAGAGTTAGCATCAAAATTTGAATTAGAAAAAATTAAAAACTTAACACCGCTGAAATTTTAAACTTTTGTTTACTTTTTAGGTGTAACAAATCTTAAATAACACTGACTATTTTATTACAGTATAACTAATATTCTTTGATTCCGAAACTACAATTCGTTCTGTGATCATCTAAAATTCTAAAATTTTTATTCCTTTTTATTTAGCTACTTAGCAATTAAGTCTGAAAAGTTTGTTTATGACTATTAAGGAGTTATAAATTAGGCTTAATTTTGTTATATAAAAGTTATATAAAAAATCATTCTCTACTTACAAAAATAGATACTAAAATTTTTTGAAATTCTGTCACTCCAGTGAAAGAATATTTTACTAAATCAATTTATTTATCACCATTTATTAAAATCTATAAAAAAATTAATAAAGTGTAATAATTTTTTTATAAATATTAATAAACATGTTATTAAAAATGTGTAAATAATAAGAAATTTATTTAACAGTATTAAATATTTTATTTGTCACTTATTTTAATAAAATTTTTATTAAAAACTAATATAAAATTCTTTCAGTATACATAAAAATACCTTTAAAAAAATTTGAAATTTAAGAAATTTTTACTTAAATACATTAGAAATGATTTATTAGTTTTTCTGTTAATTAATTAGAATCGTTCTTATCTTACACAGAAAAAACATTTAATAAGCTTTAATAAATATATAGTACTCTGAGAAAAGTGTTTAATAAAAAAATTTTTTAAGAAAAAATATTATTAGTTAATAAAAAAATTATTTAGAATTAAAAAAAAATTACACTTAAATTAAATTTAGTATTTAACTTATTAAAAAAATTTTTTTTAGATTTTTAAAGCAAAATTATTGAATAATAAAAAACTATTATTAAAACTTAATAAAAATTTAATATAATTAAAAAAAAAACTTAATAAAATTAAAAAAAATAATAATATTATAAAAATGTTAATAAATTTTGCTTTTTTATTTCATATTTTTTTTAAAAAATTTTATTAAATTTTAATAATATATTGTTACTCATAAATAAATGATTTTCTTAGTGTATAAAAAACTTAAAAAAACGGCTTCTTATAAAACTATTTGAATATTTGTGAAAATTTTATGCTTTTCCAATTAGTTTTACTTATTATAAGTGCTTTTATTAATTTCAAGTGATTATTTTTACGAATTTGTTTGATATTTTTGTAGATTTAAAATATCTTTAAACTTATTCTATTAATAAAATTAATAGATTTAAATTTAAATCTTATAAATGCTACTTTTAATATTAAAAAATATTTATTAAGAATTTTTAAAAATATTTTATTAAAAATTTTTGTTTTAAATTGTTTTTGATGTTTTGAAAGCTTTTTTAAATGATTTTAATGAAAATTTTATTTTAAAAGACAATTTAGTGAGTTATCTGTGTGTACATCATATTTTATTATATAATTTCTTAAAATTTAACATGTAGATTTTAATTTTTTAAAAACTACTTTATCAGTGTAAAACAATTCAGGATCAAAAAGCTATAGGCAAAACAACTCATACGTATATTGGGTACCTTGTCAACCATTATCCTCGCAGTAATATCACTGAGATTATAGTAAAGTTTCACAGTGATATTACAATGTGAGTATTATTAAGGCTACCATAAGTCCCGGATTTTTCTAGAAGCAATATTTGTCCCGGATTGAAGTTTTTTTGGTGCAGATTGTCTCGAATTTTCCCGAATTTTTAAACGGTACTTATTTTTAATATTTGTTTTAAATATATTTCATCTAAAATTATTTCTACAAAATCTGAACTAAAGAAATTGTATATATCAAAATACGCAGTACGTTATAAATCATTTGAAGCATACAATTAACTACCGATTTTGCGAATCCCTTTCCACCTAACGTTCAAAGACAGGATGTGTTGCGTAGGTGCTGGAAACCAGTACTTCGTTAAGTTATTTAACTTAACTACCCCCTGCTAAAGTGTCAGTTTCGGATTTGAAATAAAAATTGATCACCTTAGTATTAATCAAAAATTAATTAACATATCGAACTCCCTGTAAAATCATGGTGGTTTTCTCAGAGTGATATCTCCCCATTTAGTTGGTAGGATACTAAGAAAATCAAATTACTTCTTATGTCGTAGCTCTTTTAAATAGTGTTATTTTAGAAAACTAAATTTATCTAAAACGGTTAGTCATTTCGTACAAATATTAAAAAATATTCAAGTTGATAAAATTTGGATTTATTTGCAAAAATTGTGATTTCTTGTAAATAATTAATTCCTTATTTAATTAGGTGCTAGTAAAATTTATGTAAGTGTTTTTTTAACACCGCAAGTAAAATTCTAGTTAAAAAAATAAAAAGTTCTCTCAAAATGTAATACTTTTTATTCTGTAAGCCGCATTATCTTTCTGTTCTTTTAAGAAAACCATAAAATGATCAAAAATTGCGAATTCTGGACTCACAGAAAAACGATTTTTACTATTTTAAAATTTTTCTTACGATTGTTATTGTTTACCTATAAAAACATACATAGAAAATTAATGTAAAATTGTTTTTTTTTGATAATTTTCTGGTATTAGTCTAACCATGTTCTAAAAGCTATTGAACAATTAAGATTTTCATTGAATTTGTAAAGTGTCCTTAAAATTATTTTATAATCTTAAGCAAATGGGACACTTAAAAAAAACGTGTGCAATAAATTTTTATCGAGCATTATTCTGATAAAAATAATTTGAGGTTATTGCCAGAAAATGTTATAAAACATTTTTTTCGCCAATACAACGTTCTGGAAAATTATTCGAATGTTTTCTCAACACCGTTACACAATCAGTAGAAACATCTTTTTCAAACATATGTTATGATGTTTCATAGTAATATGCTAAAAACTGTAGAGACTCTAATAGAAGTAAACGTGATTTTGAAAATACAAATTTTGTAACAAATTAAATTGTTATAAATTTCATATTTTATTAATTTTAATGCAAAAAATTATAAATTTTTACAAAAATTACAAAAAAGTAATTTAGTTTATAAAACAAATATATAACAATAATTGGAAAGAAATTACATTATGTAGTTTATGTTGAAAAAATTAAACATGTTGATCGCATTGTATTCGAATAAACTGAAAAAACATTGAAGCCGAGCTAAATTGAAACATATCGAACAATCGTTTTCAGCTCGATAATCTTTCCGTTCAATTAACCGCAGCCTGAGCACTAACAAAGCATTCCCTATGTGGTTTTTTAAAATATTACGGCGAAAAATAACTCAGAGAAATTTAAATTTTCAATTTCGATTTCGGGAAAAAATCTGATTGCATTACACGTGGACAACTTTTGTAAGAGCACCGAAAAGTGTTAAAATATTTTTTGAGACACGTGCGCAGAGCACGTGGCTCTTTTAACTACCAGTAGTTCGGCTACATCGATTGTACATTGTCCGATTCAACATAACGTTCCCTATGATTACACGTAAGTATTGCAGTTGTCATTACAAATGTCACAAATCGTTTTTTTAGCAATTTCGCTAAACTTTATAATTAGCATAATAATAATAATTAAACAAGGCGACGTAGTCATTTCACAGGATGTGTTCTGGGCTCTCTTCATTGTTTTTGTACATCGTTAAATATGTTCAACATAGGTGGCAGGGAAAATTCCAATATTGCCATTGCACTCACCCAACCACCAGCCATCATCTTGTTTACGGTAAACATCTAGAATGTTGCCGGGTTGTAAGCTTAACTCATCCGAAAGATTTGCTTTGTAATAGTAAATTGCACGACACTTATCGATGGGCGTTAACTGTGTTTCATTTAGTTTATCATCAGCATCTACTTCGTCCATGCCTTTCGCTCCCACTTCGAAGCTTTCTTCAGAAGAAAACTCATCTACAAAATTAAGCACAAAAATAATTAATGCCTAAAAATTTTGATAAAAAGTACATCAAAAAATAAATTGACTTTACACCTTTATACCTAATTGGATTTAATAAATTAGTAGAAAGGGTCGAAAACAACTTATATTATAAAAAATGTTTATTATTTTTTAAAGAATACACATTTTAAATAAAAGGTAAGCGATTTTTTAATCATTATCTATATAAATTGGATTTTTTGTCCTATTTTTTTGGAACAATATGCGATATGTTTTGAACATTATTTAATGCGTTTATTAAACACCCTGTCAACAAAAAATCCTCACAGTGATATCACTATAATATCACTTTGAAATTACAGTGAAGTTTGAGTGATATCACATTGTGAGAATTATGTGAGTGTAACCTCACACCACAACGTCACTATGATATCACTGTGAGATCACAGTGATTTTCTCACAGTGATATTACCTTCACTTTATCCTCACATTTGATTGACAAGATCTGTTGCTAATTGAGCACTTAATTTCATTGTAAATTGTTCCAAGTTTTTAAATAACAATTCAGTTATTTTTTGTACTAATATAATCTGCATTAAAATATTTTAAATCAATTTTTTCATTTCAAAAATTTAAAAATCAGTAATGCATAAAATTTACATTTAGTTTGATTTAGTTCGGTTCAAAGCCCCCATTTTCATTTTGCAATATAAATTTCAGTCTCTAATGAATAAATATGACTGAAAATTCCATTATTTGCTATAAGTGGTTTTAAGCGTTTTGTTTTTTAATACAATGATCAGAATGTTATTAAAACAACTTATCAATAAAAGTAATAATAAGCACCATAAATAAATTCATTAAAAGTCATTACTTTGATTTTTCATGAGCAAATCCGCAATGTTTATATTTTTTGTATTAATGTTTTCAATACAGTTTTCAATATAACACACTAAGACTCGCTTAACGCTGTTTCGTTTAGCGGTTTCGGTTTAGCGCTTTTTTAATTCAACCTGAGGCTTTTCGAAATAATTCACAGCGCTAAGTTTCCAAATATGTGCCTAACATATCCAAAACAATGTAGTTATATTTCTTATTTGGTGAGGTGCTCTACAGACACATTTCTGTAATTTAGAACATTTGTTGGCATTATTGTAAGTATAAATTTATATAATACTATAACGATTAATACAGTGACAAAAATTATGATCTCTAGTTTCAATCATGGGTGATAATGAAAAATAGCACAAGAAAACAACCCAAAAACAACATTAAACTAAAAAATTAACTATCCATCTTCCCATAATCCCATTATTTACACGTTAAAAGAACATTATTTAACGCTGTTACGCATTACGCTCTACTTTAATATAACGTATCCCATGCATTAAGCAAGGTTTTACTGTATTTATAAAATTACTTTAAAGCATAATAAAAAAAGTTTATTACTTTTACAAAATAATTATTACATCTCTTAAAGACTATAAATTTAATAAGAATTCTTCATTAAATAAATGAAATGAGTGATAGAAATTCAAAACTATGAGCATAGAAATATCGATGTCTTTCTTTTAATTTCTAACGAATTTTCTACAACAGTGATTCTCAATCACTGTGCCTCAGTAATTTATGATGCCACAAGATTCTTAAAATATACCACCAAATTTTACGGATGTATAAAGTAAAATTGCAGAGGAAACTTTTGGAAGCTGCATTTTACTATGTGGGTATGTATCGAGAAGAACTCTGAAATATGTAGTAGTATAGCCTAAGAATAAAGGTAATAAAAATATATACTCTTTCTTTTCAGTGTTAAGTAAATATATATTTTTTAATTATTAAAAATGTGCTGTGTTCAAACAAAAATGTTGAGTAACACTGTTATAAAAGTTTTCAATAGAATTTTGTGACTTATTTATAAACGTATTTTTTATAATAATCTTTAAATCCACATTCATTTTATTAATAATTACGCTACTGAAAATTTATAAAATGTTACGTTATATCAATAATATTGTTATTATATTTGTAATTTTGTCTCAGCAAAAGGCAATCAATTAAATAATTATATTTATGGATAAGTTTTTTTTATGTACAACCAGATAAAAAAATTATTAGTTGTTATTTGAAAAATTCTTTTTTAACTAACAATCGTTTATTGTTTTAAACTTTTTAAATTATTTTTTTAATTAAAAGTCAATAAATAACGTACCGAAATCGGAATCATGTTGATTGGAGTTTCCATCCGCAGTACCACGATCGTCATTCCAGTCATTTTTTATGGCCAGAATTGGTTTCCTTTTTGCATTCTTTCCTGGTTCGTCTCTTAGCCAAGACGGAATCTAAATATTTATAAAGATTCATTTAAAATAATAACAGTTTCAATTAAAACACTAACCCTTAATGTGCTATGCTGTACACCATTTTTGTCCCTTATGGTCGTGATAAAACTCTCTAATGGATGTGGATCTTCTTTATAGTTATCTAAATCGAAAATTGTTCTCTGTAGCTTACATCTAGCAGCCTCTAAATACAAAAGCATTGCCTTCATCTTAATCCAAAATCAAAAAAAAATATACATAAATATTTAGAGAGACATATTAAGTTAAAATATCAAAGTTACGTGATAAATTTTTTCAGCAAAATTTTGCTGTGTTTCATCTGAATTAAAATTTGTAGCTTGTTTAAGAACTGATGACAAGCTTTCTAGACCCGTTTTTGATTTTTGCTCACGTTCAAAATCATGCCTTAAAACTTGCATCAATTTCATTAAATTCTATTAATGTGAATATTTTTAAATAATCAAAATTATAATTACGTTAATTATAAAATTTTAATTTACTTGTTTTCTACGTTCCTTATTCATGGCTAACGTTAAATGCTCACAGTAAAAGTCTGGTAAAAGTTGTTCACTACTTAATTGGCAAAAATTGCGAATATTTGCAAAATTCGATAAATCTTTAATAGGGTCTGCGTCTTCATTTAAAATTTTTATTATTTCTGAGCACTGTACTTGGAAAAAAATTAATTATTTTATATACTGGTATAAAAATCGGTACAATTACTTTCGAAAATTTCGGTACCATTTCTTCAGTTCTTTCTATGTAAACAGTTAATAAATCTTTAAGAGACTTTAAGCGTTCTTCTTCTAAACTCTGAAACACATTCGTGCCATTTATAATTGCCGATTCGCAGTCTAATCTAAAAATTGTAGTTGAAATTACTATTCTAATTCACGTATAGAGTTTTTTTAACTCTTTTTGTTTAAATAAAAAGTAAACTTTCACACTAAAATTATAAAATTCGGTAATTACAATCGTATTTTATATTTTGTAACTTTATTAAAGTATAACTTTCGAAATAGAAAATTACACTACATAAAAGATCAAGTTTATGAATTTTAGATAAAAAGTAAGTTACCTTGCTCTTTCGGCTCTCACACATAATGCATAATATTCAATATCTGCCTTTCTGGAAGCTTCTTCAGCCTTCTTTTTCTTACACTCGATCTTTAAAAAACAATAGAGTATTTATTAGAAAATTTCAAAAAATAGTGAAATTTTATAGAAAAAAGTTACTGTCATAATAGAAATATGTCCAAATATACATTTGTAAAAGGTTTTTCTTTAATTAAGTTTCTTATAATACCTATATGAAATTTCTATTTATTTATATATGCTTAAAATTATAAGTTTTTCCCAAATTTTAACAGTTAGATTTACATAATTAAGAGCTACCGTATGACTACATCGTCATTATTTTCATCACTTGGTGGCTATTAAAATTAAGTACTCTGTTATTAAAAATTGCTGACACAAAAAACTATATGTTTTATTAGATATATGCCGAATAACTGATTATAAAAGATATGAACTTTTAAGAATTGTTACGACATTGTTAAGTTTTATTATATGTAAACGATGAATATTTAAAAATTGTTTTATTTCTATTATTAAAAAATGTATTTAAGAAAACTATTATAATTTTTTTTAATAAAAAACATTTTCCAATAATAATTTTAGGGTTTTTTTTATAAAAAGATCTAAAAGAGATCTTTTTATAAAAAAATCGATTCCAAAATCTTAATTTTCTAAATAATAGTATAAACGTATTTAAGTATTAATAACACTTCTAATATTAGATCTGTGACGATATACAGTATGTTGTTGGAAGTCTAATACATAAGGCGTTTTGGTAAATGTATTCTGAATCAAAGAATGATTAGGTTAAAGCTAACCTAACTTTTGTGTTAAAAAATCTTGTTAACCCGACTCTTCTCTGAAAATATTTACCAAAACGCTTATAAAATACTATCATAGAAGTACCGCACCAATTTATTTCACTAAACAATCTCTATTTTAGATATGTATTGATTTTAATTCATGACAAAATATACGAATAAATAAGATGTTTTTTGGTGCACTAGAGTTTGTGTAGGTTTGAATTAAGAAAAAAATCAAGTTTACCAACAATTTTATAGAAAAAAAAATCAAAAAATTATAACCTTAAATATCAAAGTTTTTTCATGGGCATATAAAAACATGAACTGCTCATTCTTTTATTAAAATATAGGCAAACATGAAACTTAATTGTGAAGCACTGCGCATGATATAATTCTAACGATTTTGAGCCATTAAATAACGTTTTTAATGAGAATTTTTTTTATTAAAATGTGTTTTATTCTAAAACAAAGAAATTATTAAAAATTTATTTTTGCACACAATGCACTTATTCCATTACTTATTCATCGCGTATAAAGTCAAAAATTTAAATTTCGCGCCAAAAACACGAAACCTAGGTTTCGTGTTTGCCCATATTTTAAAAAAAGAACGAGCAGTCTATGTTTTATACGTCCATGAGTTTTTTTTAAAAAAAGTTTGTAATATTCTATGTAACACGTTTTTAGTAAAAGTTACTTTTAACCAACATAAAATAAATGAATAAAGAGAGCTAATGACATGAGTGATAGTTCTCTTGAAGGTAGGTTTACTGAACCACTTCTATACAAAATAAATTTATTGTAGCATCAATTAGAAAAGTTTTTTGACTGAATAATAATAAAATTTTAATTATTTTTAAAATTTTTTCTGTTACATATTGTTAACTATTTTTTAATATATGCATAAGTGCAAAATTTTATTAACTTAAATTGGACCGAAAAATTTCTAAAATAGTACATTATACTAAATACTATGAATATATTTACTAGTATCACGCATTTTAAAATCAAATTCAAAATCGAGTCAATATAGAAATTAAAAAATAAAAAGAGCAAAAAAAATATTTTAAATAAACCTTTGAAGTTTCCTTATCCGTCATGATTTTGTGATTTGAAGGCGTAGATATATGTAAAGTACTGTAACTGCGAGCGAATTTGTTACTACAAGTTTGGAAAATAATTTCATTAGATTTTATTAGTGAGTTCATTATGTTCACAAACTTGGATCCGAAATATAAGTCTTGTAATTTTTCGCTTTCTCTGGCGCAAATGTGTGAATGCTTTTTGCTTTTCGACTCAGCTGCTCGCCATTCACTTAAGCATCTGCTAGTTTTCTCCACATTGTTCTCCACTGCTTTTCGTGACCTGTGATGATTATCAACTAAACTTTTCAAAGGCTTTACAATGTCATCCAGAAGCGTAACTGACATTTGTCTGAGATAAAACAAAGACTAATTAGTTTAAGTAATTTAGTAGGAGAAACCCAGAAATATTTTCAATGTTATATTAAAATTTTAAATGACAATTTGTTTATTTTTATTACAGAACATCTTTTAAACACTTACAAAAACAAGAAGTTTACAATAAATAGAAACGTTGATAGTATATGAAACTTCATAAGAAGCGATATATAAGCTTTTTATAAAATTAATTAAGAAATAAGTTATCTTCCTTAAAAAAAGATTGAAAATATGTTTACTTCAAAATATTTGTGTCGAAGTAAACTCAAATCAAAGTATTTTATTTAAGATTTTTATAAATGTTTTTATTAAAAAGTGATTAAAATTATTTTTCGAAAAAATGGCTCATGTTGAATTATAGGACCCTGCAAACCAAGTAGTAAACATTGTGACAAAGTAATTACAGTGACGTCTATAGACGTCACAATATGACCGAAATTTAACATTTCTTATTGCGACGTCTATAGACGTCTCGTTGTGACCGAAATAAGCCTTTTCCCGTTGCGAGATGTTTACAAACATCAAAAGAAAATACGGATCCGTTAAAAGAAAATACGTTAAATTTCAATAATTTTAAAATCTTTTTGAAACAAATTTAAAATGATTCCCTTTAGTGAAAAAATAAGGCTAGATTTGAATTATATGACCTTGACTTAGGAGCATTAAGTCATTTTATTGAATTTCGATTAATTTTAGTGACGGATTCAAACTAAAAATATGGCCTAAATAAGAGCAAAAATAAGTTAAAAGTAAAAAAAATATATATGTAAAGCACACATTAAACATGCCTAAAAATATCAAATCATATGCGTTATACGTTCACGCATGTGACTTGTTGACGTCACTTCTGACACAATTGGTGATGTCATGAATGTTCAAATTCAAAACTTAACATCAAAAGTTTTTTCTTAAGAAAAAACTTTAAAATTTTATTCCAAAAATAAAATCTTTATTTAAATTTTCTATGAAATTCTATGACCTATTTGGGATCACGATGCTCAGCTTAAGAAGCCCTGTATTAGTGAATTCAGTGAAATTCAATATTTCAGTTCTCTAATTAAAAATTAATTTCGCACTTATGAATTTCCGACCGGTTTTCCATTTCGGTCGAAACGCTCTTCCATGCCTCGTTCACTTCGCCAAAGCCTTCTCGACATATCTTGTTTAATTTCATGCTTAATTTGTTCAATGTTTTCGAGTATTGAATTTCCGCCTCAGACCTAAAAAAAGTCGTAACATTAAACCAAACTTGTTTAGCGGAAAACCTAAAACTGATTAAGTATACCTTTCTTGCAAAATGATCGAAAGCTCTTTACAAAAATCACACCCTTGTTTAATAAATTTACGAACATCTTCAAAGCCTCCTTGATAGCTCTATAAAAATAAAGTCACACCTTTAATTGAAACCGATTTCTTAATTAAATACGAAATATTTAGTAAGCCTACGTCAATTATTTTCAAATCATTTATTTCGGTCACTGAATAATTAATGGCATTTTCATTCATATGTGGAGAAAAATCCATTTCATTTTCATTAATGGTTTCTTTTCGATTTACAATTCTAATGCAATCGTTAAGGTCACCGTTGAAATTATCACTAACAGTATTGCTCAACACAAGCGTTTTGGACTCGCTTGAGCCGCTAACGGTACCATTATTAACACAGTAGTTCGACGAAGATCTTAAAAGCCTTTTTGTTTTACTTTGGACGAAATCTTTACATTTTATTGAAGATGACTTGACGAAATTGTCTAAGTTAATGGCAGCATTATCGACGTTCTTCGGACTGATTTTCGCCATACTTGATTGATTTATTAGCACCTGATTCCAGTCAGAAATTTGCCTCTGTACTTTTTTCAAGGTTTTTATGGCTCTTGATCGAATCACATTGTGATTAAGACTTGTTCTTTGCCACTTAAACGCCAAACGCCTTCTAATTAAGTTCTTCGTGCCGAAACTCTGATTAGCACAGTCCACATTTTCCAACTGAGTTTGGCTGCATGACTTGTGCTCTTCAATAGCTTCAATTAAGTCGTTATTTAGTTGAAGTTCGGACTCGTTTAAAACGTCGTTTAATGAATACGAGTATTTCTCAACTCGCCGGTTATTCATAGGAACCATATAAGTGACTTCCGGTTCTTGTGTACCATACAGCTCTAGATTCGAATCACTCTCAAACTTGACTAATTTCTTTGGCTCAACAACAATTTGGATTTCCGACTTGTGATCCGCCATTGCCGGCTCGTTACCAGACTTCGTTGCTGGTTCGTCGAAAAACCGGAACTGTATTTCAGACATTTTGTAAAAGCCGGCTGTTTCGTCCAAAGTGTCTTTGGCATCTTGGAAGCACTCATCACTAGTGTCAGTTGATGGAGTCGATTGCGGCTCAACATCCACTTCGTTTCGCTTGAACTTTTTTGGCAGGAACAACTCGCGAAATTTTTTCATAGCGCGTTTATCACTCTTACTAAGCACTTGACTCTTAGGACATGTGCGTATGTTTACGGTTTAATCGGTACTTTTATAAAAAATGAAATGAATTTTCTCACATACGGTTATTTTAGATTATTAACACGGCGTGGGGATGCACATTAACATACACTATTTTTAACCAAACAGTCTATGTTCTTCTCTGTATTTCTTTTTTTATTCTCAAAGAACCCAAAGAACTTTTCGACGTTTCTCTACACAAGTCCAATTATTTACCGATTTTCGGTTGCCTTCGAGACCGAAAATTGATTGAACTCCATTTCAGAAGAGAATTCTGAATGAAAGTTCTTCAAGTAATTGAAATAGAAAAGTAGGATACAAAGCCAATTACATAATTAAATTAAAAAAGTAGAATCGATTTTTTTCGTTTTATAATGTATTCAAAATTATCAAATGAATGAATGAAATTAATTAAAATTTACATTGTTTTCGAAATGAATGATGGTCGCGATTCTAATTAATCAATGGATTCTTTTATGAAAATTCACACGACTTCTTTTAAACTTCTTCAGAGTTCAATAACTTTTTTATTAATTTAAAGGTCTTTTTAAGTGAAAAAGATTAAACGACACTTCATATTTATGTACCGGATAAGATTATATTTACATTCTTAGTATCTTAGCAATTTACTAATTACTTAAATTTTTATTACTTTAAACCACACTGAGAAAATAGGCACTAAAAATCAAAAAATGGATAATTCATGTTACAGTTTTATACATTTAAAAAGCAACGAGTTAGAGTTGTAACGACCCTCTGTTGAGGGTACGGATTAACGCAGATTTACTTGTAGAAGGAGCTAACGAAATTTTACTGGAACCAGTGTATTTTATTAATGAGGAAGTTAACGTTTAAACCTAATCAATACGTTTACTTCTGAGTTGTAATGAACATAAGTTTAATATGTCGATTTTGAGTTGACTTCAATTCGTAAACCACTGATTGATTGCTCATGAACTGCACTGTTTATATTAAGGTGACCACACGTCCTGATTTTAGCAGGACTGTCCCGCCTTTTGGTCGATTTTCCCGCGTCCCGACGATTTTTAAAAATGTCCCGCTTTTTACCCTACGTGCCACAACATATTTATAAACATGTTAATGTTACACAAAAGTTTTGTAGTAATATTTATTAATACGTTTTATATGTTGAAATAATGGTAAAATCACGTTATTAAAACACTGATTTGAAACTTTTTTACATGTTTTGCAA
>AGDA01003568.1:0-10471 GCA_000281935.1 Mengenilla moldrzyki | reverse complement strand
TTCTTACATTCCTTCAAAATTTACAAATTGAGCGATCAGTGATCTGCTCACTTTCGAAACAAGCCCTAAGTAAGAAAGAAGTAGCAACGTATAATTAACGTTGTGAAAAAATATTAATCCATTCGAGGTGACAATTTTTTTCGAACACGGTCCCCAGGAGTCAAAGTCTTTTCTTTGCATTGTTTATTGCAAAGTCAATCAGAGTCAAAACCGTGATCAAAAATTAAAATGGAATCTTATGCTTATATATATTGGACTAGGATTCAAATTTTCAATGATTTTTTAAGTCTCATAACTCCGTATAAAGTTTAAGAATCATTAGTTATAATTTATATAATCACTGTTTGCACGTAGATTATACTTTTAAAACTACTTGTATGTTCACTGGATACTAGAAACCCATTTGTGATTAAAAACGAATCGCTATTCTAGAAATTAAATTTTATTAATAATTTCTGGTTACTAATTTATTTATGTATACCTCGAAGCTTTTCAGTGCATTATTACTTCCACTATTCCAGAAAAACTTAGAACTTTTTAATGTTTCTAAGAAACGACTGAAGTAACTTAATTGTTCTGTAACTGGACTATGGCTGGACAAATCTTTCACACTTAATTGATTTTCAGCCCAATTTGATAATGGATTAACTGCTAACAGAGAAACGATAGCATTTGGTTCACCCTGAATATCAAACTCGATATTTTTTCCAGCCTCAAGCTCATCAGTATTACTACGAATCATTAAAGGTTTTCTTTGCTTAGATCTAACTTCAAAACGTACTGAATCGGCCACTACTTCTCCATCTGAGCGTACATAATGTGCTATTAAAAAACAATAAGGTATCATAGAAGACTTAATTTTTACATTAAGTGTGGTTTCATTTCTAGAATAATCGAAACGTAATTTGTCAGCTACTAATAAGAGGCCATCGTCGCTCTTAATTTCATAATTAATATAATTGATATTTTCAGTCGTTTTAAACAGAACATGTGCCTCATCGTCAACCATGTATCGACCATAATCGATTTCTATTTGTAGGAAATTGTTTGACGGCGAAAATGAAGGTAAAATAGGCTCAAATATCTCTTTAATGTCAAAAAGTGAGGCCTCAATATGTAAATAAGTAGTAGCGTTAATCAAGCGAGGAGTTTCGATAACTACTGGCACAAAACCTTCAGTGCCATTTAAATCGATGTTACGGCTTTCGAAGTCATTTGGATTACCAGTAAACGAATATCTAACATTTAAAGACTTAGTCAGATCTTTAGCAGAAAATCCGTCCATTTGTAAGATGTGAATGAAAGCGTTGTATTTAAATCCTGGTTTGAAATGTGTTCCGGTTTTAATGAGCATTAAACGATATTTATTTTTAAACATATGCACAATGGCACTATTGTTTTGCTTCTGACCAGTTAATGCTTCTTCTACAATAACGTCAACTAAAACGCTACGTTCGTATTCATTTTTCAATCTTAACTCTGATAAAATATCGAAGCTAAATATGGCCTCCCCATTTACTAGTGATAACACCTTACGTGGAGGATGTTGGTATATAGGTTGAATAACTCCACTCCGAATTAATGGATAGATTGCCACCGTTGCGTTACCCGTTAAATCAGAACCATAAAAATGTCTAGCATGGACTTCTACAATCAACCGTTTATCAATAAACAGAATATGCCTGGGTACGTTTACATCTACTATGAAATTCGGATACACAGGCAATGCGACCATAAATCGTTTAGTCACTAACTGATAATCTACATTAACATCAATCGTCCATTCGCCCAAACTCAACTCATGACTCAGTTCAAAATCAAATGCTAAAATAGCCTTATTAAATACTTGTTTGAGCCATTTTTTCACTACAGTTTTATGCGCATCTTTAATTCTTATATCGACAAATTTAGATTTTAATGCGTTCAAATCGGTGTCTAAAGCAATCACGTGAAAATGAACTTTATCACGAGGTATATAAGTTGTTTTATCAGTTCTTACAACTATTATAAAACTATCTTCACGAAATGTCAATTGCTTTTCAACATTTAAATTATAATCTTGATTTCTACTCTTGATTTCTAGCTTATAGTCTGCCAACGGTAATTGTCTTATCTAAAAGAATTAGCTATAACTACAAAATTACTACTGCTTTTTTCTAAACAAATTTAAACTTTTTATTTTAACATATTCATTATTTGAATATACGAATGTATCCTATTTTTTCTGTTGATGAAGACACTTTCACCCCCTTCTTCAAACCAGCATGAACCACCAGTGGTCCACACATAGTTTCCTCGGTTTGGTAACGTATACCATATGTAATTTTTATGTTTTTAATTTTATTTGAAAATGCATACTCTTTAAATTAAAAATATATACAAACTTCAAAAAAACGCGCCAGATTAGACACAATAAATTATACTTTTTTGACCTTTCTACGGCGGAGTAAAATGTAGATTGATTGTTGAGTTATTCTATATATTTTGACATCATTTGTAAAATATATAAACGTAATCACTGTAAATAAATTAAAAACGTAATTTTTTTAAGACAATTTTTATACTATTTTAATTTACATAATTTAAAACGTACAAAAACCTTTGAATAGTTCCTTCAGTGTAGCAATAAGATCATAAAAATTCTATAAAATGATCACTTGACTTTTTATTATTTTGTGAATAATTGGTTTTACGTAACCATGCTAATTATTAGTAGTTAATAAATGCACATATCTGCCACTGTTAACAGTACAATTATTAGGCTTGTAATAATTCGAGAAATGACAGCTTAAAAAATTTAAATATTTTTCTTCATTAAAGTATATTTTACATTACAAAATTACTAGTTAAGATAAACCTAAAATAAGTATTGCGAAAAAAGCATTCATTTAGTCTAATTGGAAAATATACTGGAAATTCGAAAACTTTTGTCTGAAACGGTAAAATTAAATCTGAGATTTCAGCAATAGTTGATTGGTTCGATTTCAAATTGCAACTAATCGTAATTGCATTAGGAATTTCATCAACGCTGACAGCAAATTTATAGTTACGAAAAGGTCTAATTACACTCGGACCGAAAATTTCATAAAAACTGTTTAATTCAAAAACATTAATACTTATTAGTTTTAACACTAATTTAAAAATTTACCCATTAGATGTAACTGAACCAAAAATTATTAACAGAAAATGAAACCAAAACATTTCAACATGAACTGAACTTAACATTAAACAATTTGTCACAAAAACTTCGTATCCATAAATGAGAAAACCCACCGATGATTAACCCATGTTATTAAACACCTCGTTGTCTTTTCTTTTTTCGATACGAAAACCCACGTAAGAAAGCAAATGATACAAAAACTTGTCTCTAAAAATGGTAAAGTGAGGTAATATTCTCACCTTGAAATGAAATACTTTTTATAAAACCGCACATTTCACCTTCAAAAATTAAAAAGAAATTGCTCGGTATGTCGAAGTAACAACTACTCTATTAGTTTCTACGGGAAAAATTTGAATCCATAGCATGGCTTGAGCGCTGAATATGAAAAATTTTTGACTTAATACGTTCCTCTACACTGCCTTCATCAGCTGATTTCAATAAGCTTTTTGACAAATATTGACGCTTGAAATCATCACTAGAAGCAGCTTTATTCAAATGCTCTAACTGTTCATTCCGATCACGATCTCGATATTTTTTCACACTTTTGGATCGTTCTGCTTCTCGCCAATTTGCGTTCTCCATCATTTCACGCATTCGTCTTTCTTTCTCCTCAGCGCTAAGCTTCTGTTTTCGTTTCGGACTTCTGTTATTAAAATAAGATTATTCTGTGAGGAATTCATTTTAAAAAAGTAAAATCATTAATGCTTTAACTTATAAAAATACATAAAAAAAGTGATCTTTGTGAAATAAAGAAATTAAAAAATAAATGATTGTAAAATATGGGGCGACTTTATTAACTAAGGTCCATTTTAACCTAAGTATATAATGAACGGTTATTTTAAAATAGCAAATGTATTTTCAGAAAATACATATTTTACTTTGTTTTTTTAAATAGTTACATAATTTGTTTAAACACTTATCATATGTCTAAACCAATTTCAAAACACCCCTTCATATAAATTAGTCGCCTGGCTCGATAACCAATAAATTATTGCCATTTTCACATCGTCGTCATCACTGTAACGCTAGCCACTGAGATATTATTTGAAGTGAGGAAAAAATGGTAGTCGCTCGATGCAAGATCAAAACTGTAAGATGAATGGTCTAAAACTTTCCAGCAAAATTGTCCACAAATCTCAAGTTTTGCATTGTTATGCAAAACATACATTGTTTTGTTTTGAATTGCTCTGGGCAGCAAAGCAAACCTCATACGTGACAAAAGATTTGATAACCTTAAAAATAGCAAAAGCACAAAACAGAACTTTACAGGTCGGTTAAAGAGTTGAACCTGAATATAATGGTTCCCTAGATTTGCCAGTAGACGATGCACATGCTCGTTGCAGAATATGAGCAAACCACTAGTGTCTACAGCAAAACGGACCTTATTTAAAAAAATATGCCTCGGGTAAATCGAACAAAATTGCCAATAATTATTACAAATAAAAAAATGCTGCAGTGTTTCGACTTTCAGTAAAATTAAAATTAAATTTAATATTTTATGTAATAGTATTAAACACTTTCCAGAATTACTGCATTATTCCTGTTGATTTCGCTAGTAAGCAGCTATGGTGACGACGCTGGTGAGATTCTCTCAGGGTGCCCTAAACACCAGGATAGATGACGAAATAGATTATTGAAACCTCTCTAATTACACGTACGCACAACTAAGCTTGAAATGGACAAAAGCCTCCTTCACCATTAGATCAAACATACTGTTCAAAGGACTAAAAGTTTATGTAGCCAAGAGAATATTTATGTTTTTGGTAAAATAAAAAATAAAATACGTTAATTTTTAAGAAAACAGTTGTTGGTCTGTCAAATGATAAAAAACAAAAGACAAAACGATCAAAGATCTAAAAAAGTTTACAAACCTTCGACTTCTTTCTGGTTCATCCTTTCTGGAGCTACTATGTGATTTATGACTTCGCGCCGGACTGATAAAATAAAATTTTATTAAAAATATTAAATAACAAAATGCCAAACTGTTATATAAGCAATATTTGAGTTTAATACACTAAAAACTATCAGCCTAAAATCGGAATACTTAACACCTTGTGCACGAAAGAAGCCTCTCAGTCGCTACAGCTTTTCTTGCGACAGGACGAAATTTTTGTATACATATTTACTCTTTTAAATATAATTTTAAAGATAAAAATATAAATGAAAATAAACGAAATATAACATTTTTAAAAAATAATTCATATACATTATGTAAATCATTCAACGCATTCGTGAACACAGCTTTGACTTACTACATCATTGGGTTGAAAGTAGTCGTCCGAAAAGGGTTAAATATTTTGGAAATGCAAATTACATTTATTTGTTTTCGGTTGTTAAAAAGTCATAATAAAGTTTTATTTTACGAAATACAGTTCAGATTTCTCCCATTAATATAAAACTAACAGCGTTTAATTATAATAAAAGTATTTAGAGCAAATCGCAAAGAAAAAGAAAACATTTTAATAATATTTAGATTCTTGATATAAATCCGCTTGAAAAAAGACTAAATTCCTAATCGAACCAATCACATCTTTAGAGCAAATTGTTTAGTAACAATAATTTCTGAAAATAATGATTTTTATACTGTTGCGTTACATAAGAAAATGGCTATGGCTGTCGGTCCAGCCAATTTTTGAACTTGGTTAAGATTTAACGAACATTACTGGGCTATTCGAACATTGCTAATTGTATTTACGTACAATTTAGTTTAAAATAACATTCCTTCACTAATAATTTAACCCTACTCATCTGGTAACAATTAATTGATAGAATTTTATGGAGTTTCAATTGTCTATTTAATTAAACAAATATACTAAAATTTACAACAGCCTCTATTATTTTTTGAATACAATTGGTTTTTAACTTTTAAAATGTTTTAAGTTTCTGTTCCTTAGATTAACTATACTTATTAAGAAGCATGGCTCATTATTGCTTATATTTGTTCAAAAATTTGATCAACCTTCGAACTCGTTCTCCCGATGTCGACTTTTTTAAAGCGGACATCTTTTTTAACAGCAGTTCATCCAAGTCATCACTATGATTCTTTTTTGATTTCTTCAGCTTGGCTAATTTCCGTGCCAGTTTATCATCTAGATCAAAGTCAGAACTATCGGATGATTTTGATTTTTCCTTGCTTTTTTTCTTTCTTTTTGACTCTTCTCTCTCTTCCATTAATTTCTTTTGTATTTCCTTCAATTTGATCGGATTTTTTAGTAATTTTTTTCTCATTTCTTCCTCCTTTTTTTTAATAAAAACTAGAGGGTCTTCTTGCAATTTTGCTGCTAAATCAACTTGTTCAATATTACATTTAGCCTTTTTACCAAAATCTCGAATTGATGGCGGAATACATTCGTGTTCAACATGGTTACGAATCACTCCTGTTTCTGTTGCTTTTTCTAGTAAGGTCGATTGCTCGAATGCCTTATCGATTGGTTTCCCCAACAAATATTCTTCGCGATCCAATGATGACCCAGGACCCTAAAACATTTTAAAGAGAATAACTGTATTATTGAAATTACTTTAAAAATATTAAAGTAAAGCTATTTAAATTTTATGTCACAAGATAAATTTCCTTTTTCAAACAGAAAAATTATTCTTTTCGATTAATATCTTATCACTGTAAACATAATTTTTCCTCGCGAATCAACGAATAAACAAATAAACGAATACCCATTTCGCATCTATTAATAGAAAACGGTTAATAACATTAACTAAAGTGTGAATAAATAATTTTATGACAAAAGTCAATATTAATACATATACATTTTGGTGTAGCAAAACTCTACCTTCAATGAAAACAACTTGAATATAATGTTTACTTTAATGGCAAAATTGATATTATTTTTAGTTTTTAAATCAAAAAACATTTAAATCGAAAAAAAAACTTTTTTTAACATAAAAATAAACGTTGCTTTCTTAAAATGATTTTTCAAATTTGATTTGTTACTAAAAGTCTCATGATTTTTATCTATGAAAACGCTGTACAAAAAAGCACTAAAAACTCTCAAAAGTTTGAAGAAATCGAAAATTTTGTTAAATCCATAAACCGAAGAGCTTAAATAGATAGATAGTTAATTCTGAAATTTGAAAAATGTCTCTCATTGCTTCTGGAGACTGAAGGCTACCATTTTAAAAAAAATATCAATTAATTCAGTATATTTTCTTTTTATTTTTTAAAAAAAAGTATCAAAAGTTATGAGAAATCAAACGTTCGGTGTTCTTTTTGGATCACTTTGTACATAAGAAATATCTATTAGTGCCTAATATTTAAAAAATATATTTGTTTTTGAAATAATTTTTTTTCACATGTATTTTAACAAAAATTACCTTATACATCCAGTTAAGCTTTCCATCGTCACTATCGAACATGGCGCAACTGAATCTTTTATATATAATCTAAAGTAAAAACGCAATCATATATAGTATAAGAAAAATAATTTGTGGACCAAATTCGATAAAAATTATTGCGTAAGTTGAAATCATAGAAACTCCAAAGTTAGCAGAATTAAAAAAAGAGAAAGTAAGCAAACACAATCTGCATAACCAGTTAATTATTTAATTAAAAATTAACGTTAATCTTAATTTGAAGAAACGACTAAATAAAAACAGCAAATAGAAAGAATAGAAATTTCGCACTGAAAATGGGAAAAGACCTTATATAATTTGTCCGTTTCTTTTTAATAAAAATATTAAAAAACAAATCATTAACTTTCCAAAAACTCATTCATATTGCTTCTTTAAGTCTAAACTAGTGCTGAGTATTTTAAAAAGTTTATCCATTAATACGGAAAAATGATCTATGCATTGCTGGCGCTTTTTGTCATTGGCAATTTCGGATGGTTGAACGCTGAAAATGTGGTAACAGTTTTAGAAGTCTTTAGGAATTTGTGACTTCACAAAAATTTCCACTAGAATGCCAAATGTAACATTCCGGCATTTGCACCAGCCCGCATCGAGAAAATTATCAACAAGTGTCAAGACGAAATCAAATTTGCTATTTTATCAGGTTAAAAGTTTATAAAGACGACATAATTGAAAACAAGTTTCTGTTGCAGAAGTACTAGAAGCATATTCAGATGTAGATCAAGTACGACTAGAAGCTAAAAATCGCACAAAAAGAGACACATTTAGCAGCGACGAACGGCGAATTGCCGGTGTAAGTACATGTAAAATGCTACAACTTATTCTCTAGTCTTTAATTATAATTTCAATTCTAATGAACCCGTTCGATTTTCGCTTCCGGTTGCAATTACGTCCGCACAGTGCTTATTGCAATGCGTTTACGAGAAAGTGAAAGCGGTAAGTGGTTTCACTTTTAACAGCAAATCCGTCGTTCACCTTATGATTTCATTACCTTCTAGGTGAACGACAAAGGCATCCCAGTGCGTGACGGCCTAATCGACTTGTACACAAACGGCGTTGACAACCGATTCTACTTTGCGGCGACTACAAAAGCTGTAGATTTATGTCTGGTTAAATTCAAGGCAATTACTAAACCTCTAAGTAATTATTTTCTTCTTCATTCTATCCAGGATACTTGCTTAATTTACATATTGAATCAATCACAGCCAATCTTAACATGTCAATAGTGTAAATTATGTTTTCATAAACTATTGATCTCAACTCCATATAAGCTCACGAAACAAAACTTTGAGGTTCAAAATTTGAACTAATGTAAAACCATTATTTTTCCGGCCAAATTTCAAATATTTTTCTAAGAACAAGCCTTTAATGACGATAAATCTGCGATCAAGCAGTTAAATTGATTTATTTGGAATCGCAAAAATATTAACAACATTACTTAAAGCCATAAGCGAAAAAAAATCTAAAAGGCGCTGCTATAAGTAAATAATAATGTTACCATAATAAATAATTCGTATATTTTTAACATGTGATTGATTATGACGTAAATTTAATTTACATGTTGTAATAAATAGATTAGGTTTTCATACATTTATCAGCTTCTTTGTACATATAAAATAGCGACTGAACAATGATTTGTAAAATCTAATTTTTATAATATTATGTTCGCATAAAATGACACCATTTCTCTTAATGCACTTTAATTTACAAATTTTGAAAATAGGCAGCTAATCTTCTGTGATTTCCTTTAAATCATAATAGATTTCACAAAAAGCTCAATACAACAAATCAGCCCAAATGATTTGAACAAAATTTCCTACCTATACTATTTATTAAATAATTTTTAATGGCTTTAACCTTTTAAAAATCACTTTGTACGGGTCTCGCGTGAGACTGATTACATGCAACCTGCTATTTTGTTAACAGTAAGGATTGCTCCTACATATTTAATACAAAAATTAAGCAAATATTTAAAGAATAGAAATTAAACTGCCATTTTAAAAGGTCAAGATAAAAGCTGTGATATCGCATACGAAACGTTTGAATGCGTGTCCGGAAAAGTGGCCGAATATTGCGGCCAAACGCCGTAAATTATCATCAAAATTACGTAAGAAACACAAGCATCTCGAGAAAATTGCACATTGTTCTACTCAATACAATTTTATCGTTTCGAACTCAATAATTATTTTAAACCCATTGTTTTCCGTTTGTATTTTTGAAATATTATAATTACGAAAATAAATAAAAAAATCAAAATTGAGTTAATTATTTTCATTTTCTTGCATGCGAAATCCGGTGATGTAACCATTTAGCCCTACTTTCAAGCAATTTTCGTACGAATTAATTAATAAATTACTTATTACATCTATCTGTAAATGACTCAGATACGATTTTCCACATTCAGTTGACTTCTTAATCAAAAATCATGAAGATAATCAATAGAACTGCACTTAAGTTAATTTTAATGACATTAGTTTCCATCAGTATGGCTGCAATATCACGTTATATAGAGCCGCCATTTCTTCCTGATCACAATGACCATGAGCCTTATAGCCATTTCGATAAAACGGATTTAAATGGTATTTCAATTAATTACAAAAATGATTAATTTTTTAAAAAAGTGTTCAAATTTCATCAATTATAAGGACATACAAATATCGTGAGTACATCTAATTATGGTGAACCGAGAGGCCATGTTGTCATTCGTAAATACTACAATAAAAACAATGAACGTAACAACTGGTGGAACAACCAGTTAAACACTGATTTGTATTCTATTCGAGAGTTACATGAGCATGTGTAAGATACAACCCGCATTGCCGTTATATTATGATGATTGTAAACTAATTTATTTTCTCTAAATATCGAAACACTTAAAAAACATTGTTTTTTTATTCTTACGTACTAATTATCTATTAAGTGTGGTATTTAGATAACGTAAATCTGCTT
>AGDA01003566.1:0-15762 GCA_000281935.1 Mengenilla moldrzyki | reverse complement strand
CTTGCTACAGCATTGCATATTTAATGAGTAAATTAATTGACGACCTTCCCGTAAAAAATTGTTTTTATGTACATATTAAACAAAAAATAAGTGTATTTAAAGGCTACTACTCTTCTTTGCAGACAATGGAAAAAACCAAACCCGAAAATTATTCACAGAGCTTATACAGAGCAATCGACTCCACTGCAACCATCTCAGTTACATCGAATTCAAGTACCCGTAGAGACAAAGCCAAGTCGTGAATATCTTCCCGTTTCAAATTCTATTTGGAATCCCGATAAGCCCACGTATCGTGGCTACGTACAATCAATTGATTTATTTGTACTGAATGGTACTAAGCGAGCTCGCAGTCCCGGAGAACAATTCGAGCTCGATCTAAAGCAAAGTCTGTTCCAATTCTATTAAAAACGATAAGCCTTGAATTTTACACCAGACCACTAGGTTCTATAGTTTCTAACTTTCCTATTTACCTAACAAATTATGCATACATGTTATTTGAGCCAGCAACCGTTCAAATTATCGAAATAGATCAAATTTTAATCACTGCCCTATAAAAACGTTCAATCGATTCACAAATGCTTAGTCTAATATTCTATTCATAGCAAATTATTCAACATTATTGATAAAAATGCAGCTGTTACCGTTATTGACAATATTAACTACACTGTTAATATCAGTTAGTATTGAAAAGCCAACCAATCAGATCAAAAACGGATCAACAGATAGATACAATGGTATTAATAAAATATTTTGTATTTAAATTGAAGTACGAATTTTAAACAGAAACTGAAATGACAACAGTATCTGACATCCCGAGTACCACTATGACTACTTTAATGAGCTCTAAACCGCAAACGGTTTACTTTTTTGACGCACCGAACAAAATACCGGAATTCCAACTATTTCCAAATGGTTCGTATCATTTCGAATATCGCACAGATGATCAAAGTCGTAACGAAAAAGGTGACGGGTCCGGTCATGTGAGTGGCCATTATGCGTATCGCAATAACGATTTTATTCACCAAGTAAACTATGTAGCAGGCAGCGATGTCGGATTCATGCCAGTGTCCTCGTATTATCTCTTGAGACCTGGTGCTACCAATGACAACTTGCAAAAAAAATATTCATCGAAATATCAGCGTCTTAACAATGATCAAATTCTAAACAAAATACGGCCGAAAACGTCGTTTTTAATACCGGAACAACAGCAAAATAAACCGTTTGTTTCGGAATTCATGAAACCGGAATCGATTATTTTTTACGAGCCTGATTCGATCGGTCCGATTTTTCCTGACGAATACGACTTAATAGACCGCAACGTATTCTACACAATTCGCATTTGAGAACACACCTGTAATCCAAGGTTTATTTTGGTGTGATTTATTAACCGCAAAAAGCCAGCACCGTTCATGAACAAACTTATAAAGCTATGATAATTTTTTGTTTAAATTTTCTCTGGTATTTCATCTCTGTTTTTCATTTTGATTAAAATTCTTCAAGTATACTGAACTTTTGTGATATGCAAATGAGCCATTCTTTATACATTTATGTATTTTTTTTCAATTTTCTTATTAAATAAAAAGCCTTGAAATTGTCTGCTTAATTATTTAAATCCGCATTAAATAAATAAATCGTTTTATTAACGAAAATTTCAAGATAGTTTCTAAATGACTTTTCAAAAATATTAGAAACATTTTTTATCCGATTTCAAAACACATTGTAAACAATTCGTTGAAATGCCGAACATAATGTGTTGTGGCAATCAGAACCGACACTTTAATACATCAGTAAATATTTTAATCGTGTTTCTTGGATTTTAAGCCGATTATTTAATTGACAAGGCTTTGACATATAAGACAGCAAAACGTTACATTTACCGATCGCTGTTCGATTATGAATCAATGCCCCTTCTTAATTACACGCGTCCAGTACAAGAGCGAACATCGAGAACGAACACATTTATATAAATTCCGGTCGAAAATCTATCGAGCTTAATCAATTTCGATAAACTGATAAGCTTGAAATGCAGCATTTCCTTATCATCGTACGTTCAATACTGTTTTTTTGTTTTACAAATGTAAGGTTTTGTCTAATCTAATGATTTTTTTTTCGTTAAAAAATAGCTTAGTTTGATTTCACTTATCATCAACGCATTGCCTGTTATCAAAAATAACGGACCGGAAGGCATGTAAGTAATACAAGAAAATGTATAAGAATTATTAATGATAAACGGGGCGCCCCTGATAATATATTTTTTATTATGAAAATACTAAAACCGAAATTGTGCTTTCTTCAACTTGAAAAAAATTAGTGAAGCGGAAGATGTTGACAAAGATAAAGGTCAAAAGACTTTAATTAGTAGTAATGAAATAAGTAGTAAAATTAGTAATTATGTTGTGGTACCGTTGCTAGTACCGATTCCGTTGAACGGCGATCTGAACAATTACGATATCGATACGAAACAATGGAATTTGCAAAACTATTTTCCAATTATAATTCGAAATCCGTTTCAACAGTTTATGAATGCCATGATGGGCATAATACAAGTGGGCCCGAACGCGACACTGACGCCAACTAATTGTCGAACGGCAAGAAAGGTGCAGCCCGAAAACCGGAGTTCCTACTATGGCGACATTAGTGAAAATGGTGCCGATGTGGTAATAGAAAACATAATAATAGCTGACGGACATTCGGACAAATTCCGACTAACCGATTGGTTGGCAAACTTGATAAAAGGCAAATGGCCGTTGCAACCAAAAGCAGAGGCAAGGTCACAATATGGCGTTGTTGAGTCCAAATCAAAAGACAGAACCAACACCGATGTTGATGCTGATGCCGATGCCGATGTTGACGACGGCCGTAAAGTCATTGAATTTAGTGACGGAACAATCGCAAAAAAAGTATGGCACAAAGAGAACTCGGGCAACGGAATTTTCATTCATAAGATCAAAGTGAGGAAAGGTGGTGTTGCGATCGCCGGTCCAAATGGAATTGCGACAGCAGGCAGCGGCGGCACCGCCATCGTCGGTCCGAATGGAGTTGCGTTAACTCAACCAAATGGTGTAGCTATTGCAGGACCCGGAACCAGTGTTGTCGCCATGGACCCGAAAATCGACTTAAGACGATTGGCTGAAACCGTGATGCGTTTGAACGGCAGTTTACCAAGAAACTTACGCGGCAAAGTTGTTGCACGCGGGCCGATCGTTTTCTACAACAACGGCCAATATTACTAGTTTCGCAGTATGTAAAATCACTATGAATATGCTTTACTCTTTTGCCTATTGACCATATTATTACACGAAACCAAATATTCTTCTTAATCAAATTAGGCGCTCTTTATTTTTCTGTGCTTTTGCTAAACGACTTTTTTACAATGTCTAATATAGGCGCACTGACGGTCCAATTAAAATACGCCTAGAGCCGAAAGCGAAATCTATAGCTGGGCCCAAAGGACGTTCGATTGCTATACCGCAATCCCGTGCTTTTCTTTCATCGAACGCCACTTACAGCCTGACCTATGAGCCAGAAGCGGTCGCAATTGTTGGTGCTGGCGGTTTAGCACACGCCGAAAGCACTCTTGATATTTATTACCTTTATCACGCTATTACTAATTAAATTACTAAGATAATACAGTCCAGGGGCGCTAATTAATAATTATTGTACGATAATAATTTATTATGAAGTCTGTCCAGTTAAAAAAAATAAAAACTAGTTTTATATGCTTTTAATAAATTTCTAGAAACAAAACTGTTATTAATCTACCATATTACGGAGGCGCAAAAGGACAGATTTTGCAAATAATTCAAGACAAAGATGGCCGAGTACTTTCGACAAAAATTGTGACGAATAGCAGTTTAACTGAAGAAAATGACGAGCAATTAACAAAGGAAGAAATCGAAGACAATGGTGTCCAGAATGAGCATGATGAGCTTAGTACTGGAGTATTAAACGACTTAGAACTAATTCAGAAATTAGATAGGAAAACAATTGAAGCAATAGTACATTTTTACAATGCAATCCAATTGAAAGAGCTTCAGCAAGAGAAAACGTTGAGTACAAAAAATAACTCATTACCAATTTTGGTGAATTCAACACAAATTAGCACTACAACAGTTAAAAATAAGCACGAAGAGCATAAGGAAGATGAAAAAGAGCCAGATGAAGATGACAGTGGCAATAGCGACGGAGATGGTACTGTGGCCGAGGCCAAACCTCACGGTATAGCAGTTGCCGGTCGGAACGGTTTAGCTTCTAGTAAACCCCAAGCGACCGCTATTGCTGGCGATGATGGCCTTGCAGTAGCTAATCCGATCGCTACTGCAATTGCAGGTCTTCATCCAGCCGACGCATTACTCTCATTACACAGCACATCTGTGAAGATCAACCGAACTGCCGCTTCTGATTCGTACAAACGACGCAAAAAAACATAAAATTTGCAAATCGATGCCGTTTTTCTCCTCTTCGACCGAAATAAAATATCGCAAATAAAAAAATATTTAATTTAAAAAAACTTGCCCGGAATAAAAAACTTAATCAATTTTGCTTTCTAATTTTTTGCAAATATTTGTTTTAACGCAATTGTTTCTTGCAAAATCATTTAAATTAGTGTCAAAGGCAACTACAGTCCTCATTTCTTAGATTTTAATTAATTTATATACACATGTGGTCCCATTATTATATAGTTTACAGCATAAATTACCGTCAAATTACGTTTTCAAATCACGAAACGTCTAAACAATAGCCGAAAACCCCAAAAGAGTCATCAGCAACAAAACTGAATGGAACCGAACCAAATTTCCATTGAAATTCTCCTAAAACGAAACTCGTTTAACAATTAATGGCTTCATAAAACAAAGCCCTTAATAAATAATACAAACTTAACAGTAAAATCGCGTTTTGAGAAACGGTTATTTTTTTATTATACACATTTCGAATTGCTTAATTGTCTTCAACTTTAATAACGATGGGCTGTAAGTTGAGAATTTTACAAATATTTGATAGTAAATGTGTGGCCGCGCATCATTCCTAAAATTTAAGGCTTGTCGTGCGTATAAAAAGCCTTTTTGAAAAGTATAAAGCGTCTTTTTGATGAAAAATCTTGAGTTGTAAAAGTTTAAGAGATCCTACCCACATCAAAAGCACTATGAATTCATTGTTGATATTAATCATTTGTGCTTTAGGGTCGATTTATGGATGGCATTTTCAAATGCCTAATTGGCCAACTCGGTCCAGTTATTCTACGTAAGACTTAAGAAGTTTGCTTTTTTAAAATGTATTCAATGTTTATTGGGAAAAAGGTTTTGGCGGCGTTATTCGATTCCACACGTGAACTATATGTTCCCATCGTACATGTTCCCGCATTTGTATTCTGGTCCCGAAATTAAAAGCACGAACCCTTATTATTTCGGCATAAAGCATAGACCTGTTGTGACTCAAAAAGTGGACGTGGAACCATTTGAGCCAAACTTAATTGAGCCTCGTCCTGAACTGACACTTGGAAATCGCGACGTAGAGCCGGTCGAGTACGATGCGATTCCGCAGCCAATGACACCACAAAAGCCCAACAAAAATTATTATTTTCGCTTTTTCATATTACATGGTAAGCCGCAATTTATTGAAATCGATGAACAATCTGTACCAAACTTAAATGCGAATCCCGAAATACCTGATGTGTTTTTGTTGAAAGAAAGTGCAGAGCCTGATCCGAAAGTCTACGTTATTAATCATGAACCCATTAAATTACTGTTACTAAATGAGAAATATAGCAGCAATATTGGAAATTCGCAAACTATAAGCAGCGATTTTAGAACAAAAGCAAACAAAAAATCTGTAAATGGTCAACAAAAGAATAACGTAAGATTAAATTCCAACTTACCAGATGAATCAAACAATGATCAAACAACAGACTCCACAACAGTGCAAAGTACCGAAAAAACTTCAGAATAGAAAATCTAATAAGGCAAAATCACTAAGTAGTCAACAAAACCGCTAGAGATTTAAAATACCAATTAAAACTTTTATCACATTTTACTCCAAATATACTCAAATTAGAAAAAATTGAAAAAACTTTTTTATTTCTTCAATAAAAAATCAAATTGAGTATACTACAACGGCATTCATTATTTATTCTGTGTTCTAGTATACAATGTTGCCATACTACATAAAATATATATCACGATCGGAGTAAAAGCCGTGAACCATTATCACACAGGAATAGAATTAGTGACACTGTTTTTTCTTCATTATCATAATCGTCATTATTTTTTTATGCAGTCTAATGAATTGTTTCAAAAGTGATCATTTTATTCCTAAAATTTTTAAAGATATGGAGAAAGTATTTTTGTGTACATCATGAATAAACAGTAATAAATAAAATATATATAAATTTTATACTGAAATTAAGAGATAAGTAAAAAGTAAAGAATAAAATCGGGCGATCAGTGATCTGTTCACTTTTGAAATAAGTCCTAAGTTGTTTTCGTTACAAGCCATACACATGAAAAATTTACCACGATAATAATACACTCTACGTCATTACCAAAACACTAAACCCATAAAGGTAGGAAAACATCCATGCCAAACCCGAGTCAAAACATATGCAGATTTAAAAAAAATCTAGCTGTTTATACACTGTACCGTTATGAACCTGAGCCATCAGATTCATATGAAAAAAATTATTATGTCCGTTAATTAAATATCGATCATGTGTCGATATGTTCCTACCTTAAGGCGGTTTGGTAAGCATAACTTGGGGAGAGTCCGATAACAAAATCTGTTAGTAAACTTATTTGAACTTGTACAAATTATATTGGAAAATCTAAATTTTGTTTATATTAATTTCTATCGTATTGCTTTTGTGTATCTCATTGTCTCTTTCGCATTGATAATTTTCTTTCCATATGAATTTCAAAATCAGAATTTTGACCATTTGGCAATATGGCAAAACACACTCATTATCTTCAACTTACTAAAAAAATGTGCTGTACAAACTTCTACTAATTTGGAACTTTTTATTAAAATGTTGATTATTCTAGGTATAACCGTACAAATAATTTATTATGTATACTCCATTTCTTCTTATAATTCAGTTTCAAACTTAAGTAATAAAAATTTTTTTATAAAAAAAAATTAAAAAAATCTTACTTCCGTTCTTTTGATTGATTCCTTTGATTCTTAAATTAACCCTAGGAAACCAGGCATATTTTTATTCCGTTAAGTAAGGGGTCCAATCGATCCGTTTAGGGTTTCCAGAATTAAACACATTTTAAAACCATTTGGCCTATTTTTTATTATTTATAATTTTATAAAACAGGGGTGATCAGGACGTCGTCCGTAAAGGTTTTGAAAGTAACCCACAAGGCTAAAATTGAGCAATTTACTTTACATAAATTTCATTCTTGAAAATATAAATATACTAAAAATATAACATCACATTTAAGTACGATCCGAAACTGAACCTTAATGTTTAAAACAGACATATGCTAATGAATAAGGACTGCTTTTAAGCAGATAACAGTTCATAACAAGTTATAGTCGTCCAAAAACAGTATTTTCTCCTAAGAAAAAAAGTTTGCCCAGATCTGCTGTAATACAAAAAAGTTATTTCCTATTTCATTTGAATTAAATTTCAAAAGATTTAAAGCTATGTATTTTACGTCATGAATACCGAAAAGTATTTCTCTCTCTTAACAAAATGAAAATATAAAAAGAAAAATAAGCTTCACTTTTATTCAATTCTAATCAACTGCTAATTGAATGTTTGTTTTTTTTTGAAAAAACGCAAAATTTTTAAATATTTCCTAGTAAGGTTAACAATGCTATGCTTAATTCTCCAAAACACTTTTGCTTTTGACACCAAAGCTAACAGAAATAAATTCACATTTTCGATAATTAAAAAATGTCAAATATTTTTTTTTTCAGTTAAAAAATCAAAGTGTTCTAAATTTGTTATCGATAACGTTTTTAAATTATAATTTCAATTTGAAACAAACCATTTCAAAATATAAAAAATAATAATAAAATAATAATTAAAAAGGCATAAAATAATTCGAATGTGACATAAAATACGTGTAGCGACCTTTGTAAATAACGGTATCAAAGATAACATTTTTTTTAAAAAAAAGAAAGCAAGTTATTCGCTATTTTGTGCTACTCATTTTCAGATTTAAATAACAAGTGCAAAAAAGTATTAATTATTTATTTATTTTGTGAAAAAATATATTAATACAGTTCTATTTAGATAAAGTGAAACAGATATGAGATCTAAATCGAAACCTAAAGAAACTAGCAGACAAAAAAAAGAACGCAAAAGGGACTACGAGCAAATTCAAAAACAATTCAACACAATTGTTCTACCTGTAATTGCAATTCTAATATTATTTATTATTATGTATGTTTATTTTAAAACAAGACCGAAAATTGATTTATAATTTTTCTAATTGGCACACTTATGCGTTTGTTATTTGTTAAAAAAAGTGCAAATTCGTAAAAAATAAAATATTTTGATAAGGAACTTTAAATCTAACACCTCTGAACTTAAATAAACCGTATATAAAATGAGCTTCAACTTTTATAAACTTATTGCTTCCGAATCCTTTTAACATTCATTACTTTCTTAAAATAACAAAAAATTTGCCTATTAAAAAAACATAACAAGAACAACCAAACTTAACAAAAAAAATTGCGCCTCACAACTAGTGACTATTTGTTTTGCTTTAAGAGCTCCGCCAAACATTTCAAATCTCTGTTACCATACTAAGCGTTGGCGGATCACTAGCTGGAAGGCTTAGTAAATGCTAAGCTTCAAGAAACACATATGACGTTGGTTTCGGTTCTAAATTATCCCGTTTTGCTTCTACAACCAGAAATTCAATTGACGGTTTATCAATTCGTGCGTAAGATTCAGCGATCATTCGAGCCACTTCTTTATGCTCTAAATTTTGAATGGATTGTCCATCAACTTCGAGAATTAATTGGCCAACTTCCAAGCCACCTGATTCATAAGCCGATCCCTTTTTCTAAAAAAAGAATATTGATGATCAGCACTTTTTTTTGAAAACGTAATATTTTCTTTGGTTAAATTTAACACGTTCGTTAATTATCACGTGATATCATGTGATGTCGGTTCTCATTAAATATCCAATTAGCCGTTATCATGTGGATGTCATCAAAAGTTTATAAACAAATAGTATAGTGACTACCATTCAATAACGTGTAATATTTATATCACTTAAACATTAAATGGATTTCAGTATTTAAGATTAGTAGAAATATGTTAAATAACGTTATATTCTTAACATATTCGAACTTTAGAAATTCAATTTTTTCTAGCAAAAACACTAGGGAACAAATTTTAACTTTGGTTCTGGCCTAGAAACAAGGTATACATTTTCTGAACAAGCAAGTTTAGCTAATGACAGGAAAAAAAATTGAAAAATCATCGGAAATTTTTTGACCCTTTAGATTGTTCATATTAGGTTTAAATTTTGAGTTATTAAATTTTGAATTTTGAAATTTTATGAAAAAACAGCGTTTTTGCCGTTTTTCTAATTTTGAAACACCATTGTGAGCGAGCCCCTTAAGATATTTCAATAAAATTTTGCTTCTTTTAACTATCGTTGCGTCGTTGTTTTGAGCTAAAAACTATTCACATAGGTTTCACTTATTTGGAGAAAAAAACCACAAACTTTGAATATACATTTTCCCCCTACTCTAAAATTTTCCGATGATTTTTCAATTTTTTTTCCTGTCATTAGCTAAACTTGCTTGTTCAGAAAATGTATACCTTGTTCCTAGGCCAGAACCAAAGTTAAAATTTGTTCCCTATTGAAATTATAAGTCCTTTTAATTTAAAATAACTAAAATTTATTTAAAAAATCTGATTGTATGTAAAGAGTTACAATTTTTTAAAATTAGATAATAAAGAAATTAAATATAACTAAATGTTCTTAGACCATCTTTAAGGAATTAAATTATAATAAACAGTTCAATTTTTGATTTAGATGATCTAAATTTACGATATTTACGATCGTTTAATATATATAAGACTATTATATTAATAATATTTTAAATTTTAACAGAAAATTTTACAGTAGAAATTGTATTACAGTAATAAGATCTTTGTACATAAAATAGACGAATATATTATACGCATGAATTGAAACTAAATTTAAATTGTTAATTCCACGATAATTTTCGAACACTATACGTTTAAAATACCACCTAAAACATGCCTAAAACCGTCTCAAAATTCTATAATTTTTACTAATAAAATCGACATTTTTATATCAGCTATTCTTGGCAAACCAAAAAACATCACTTAAAACCAAAATATCTCTTAAAGAAGTTTTTTGGTTATCTATACTGCTATGCTCATAGATATTAGTCTATTAGTCTATTAGTCGTCCTTATAAAGGTTTCTGTTTGCACCTCAAAAAAATCTATAGCTTTAATTTGCTGGATATTACACATACATTCCACGAATTTTGAGCTTTATATGATTTTTTATTAAAAAAAAACAAAATTCATAAACCGCATTAAGGTTAGTAAAAATTTGGCACATACATAAAAAATTAAAATTGTTATGTTTTGGTTACGGATTTCAATAGCCTTTTCTATAGTTTCAGCCCCGAACATGATATCATTCATATAAATCTGTGACGAAATTATTTCAGAAGCGTCAGGATATTTGATCTTGTAATCAATTGATAACTGTTTTATCGTACGAAGCGCCAGAAACGGCATATCGGCCGTACCATGTTTAAAAATCACTAATTTCGTATTGTTTCTGTTTCTAACAGCAAAAGATTTTATGTCAAAGTCACATTTAATTTAAAATTTAGTCCACCATATAAATAAGTTTGTATATTTTGGCTTATATGCCAAAAAGTTTATCAGCCCTTGTATTTAGTAGTGTAATTAACCTATTCTAAAAGTCTATATGAGACAAAAACGTAGTTAAAAATTAAGATTCATTAGTTATTTCTTATCTCGTCAACTAAAAATATTTTCAAAGATATTTTACTAAAGAAGAAAAAACTAACCAAGAAACTATCCGAGGGGCAAGATCCCGATTTCTTTTAACGTTTTTTGTTCGCTTACATATATATTTGGATGAAAAACACCATATCCTTTTTCCATTATAATTCACTTAGTGACAAATGTGGAGATCGGAAGTAAAACAAGGCAAAACATAAAAGTTGATATTGTGTTGAGCAAGTTATTTTGAAAAACATCCTCTACAAAAGTTACGTATTGTAAAAAAATCTACAAAAAAGCTCAACAGAAAATTTTGATTTAAATGAATAAAAATTTAAAAAAAAAATTTAAAAACTAACAATATGAAATTTATTTTACAATGGTTTAAGTTTATAAACTAATTTTATAATTATATGATAACGCGAAAATTAACGTTCACTTAATGATATAGTACACTTAAAATATAAAGTCAATATTTTAATATACAACCAATAGTCATATGTTGACCTTTTTCGCACGATGGAAAAAATGAAAATCAATATTTTCACATAAAGAACAGTAATTATATGTCGACCTTTTCTATACGATTTTATTTCGAGAAAAATATAAAATCAGCACGCAATTTCGTAAAAATCAATTCCTAGCAACGTTAGAGAAAAGTAATTGGTTTCAGTCGAATTGTATAAGAGGTGCATTCGGAAATCACAATTCGAATTAAAAATTGTAAAAAATTTCAATGTTAAGTTCAAATTGATAATATTTCAATATATTGGAATAAAAATAATAGTAATAATAATATATAATGTGGAAAAAACAAATGTTTGGAACTATTTTAAAAAAATTTTTTTTATAAAAACAACACCAACCCTGAATTTTATTAAGAGAATAATAAACGGTTGCAATTTATGCTATTTTTGTTCCAAAATGTATTAGAGAATGACGTACAGGGTAAAAAATTGAAAAAAAATTAGCGATAGCAGCACCATATGTGAAAAAAACTATATATATACCAGGGGTGGGCACACATGGTGCTATTGGGAGCCACATTTCATTTCTTAATTTATTATGGAAGCCGCACAAACTACCTGAAAAGTGTAAATAAATAAATAATATTAACTATTTATTTGTATTTCTTTCGATTTTTCTAATTGACTTGATTTTTTCTATTTATACTGATACTGTCAGTATCCCACAGATATTTCTCTTACCTAAAATTAAACGTTGATATTTAAAATTCTATAATGAAAAATAATTTAAAAACCATTCAATTAATTTTGGAAACACACATTTTTACTCAAATTCACTGGTTCTTGACAGTTGGAATTGAAGAGCCACAGTTTAGGTAACAAAGAGCCGCAGTTTAGGTAATGAAGAACCGCATGCGGCTCTAAGAGCCACATTTTCCCACTTCTGGTATATATTAATATGCAACATAAAATAGGTGAAATACACTAAAGAAATTTAGATCTTTTTCTCTATATTTTTTTTTCAGTCTGAAAAAATAAAGAAATCCACTGTCTCATATTGTGCTCCATCTGTACTTCAAATCATAATTTTTTATAACGCTTTTTTGGAGATTTTTTTACTGTACATAATTTTTTATACGTCAAATTTACGTTTATTGCAATATTAATTTTTATGTTTTATTATACTCTATTTTCAATTTCCATGTTTCAATTCCAAATGAATTATAGCCGAAACAAAATATAATGTTTTTATATATGTAAGCAAATAAAAGTATTTTGAAAAAAAAACCGGGATCTTACATTTCGGGTGGTTACCTATTTGTTAAAAAATAAATATGCTATAAATTCAAAATTGAACATATAAAATAATCAGTTAAAAAATTACATGTATATTAATGATACGAGGCAAAGGATGTTTTGTGTTGATGCCACCTTCGATTGCAATTCCTAAAAATGGTTTTGTTTTTGGTATCGTTATTCTAAGATGATTATCAGGCTCAGTAGAAATCTTTGATTTTAATTGCTCATGTGGCTCATTTCGCGTAACTTCTCTATTACTTCTTTGACTTGAATGCTGCCGTGGATGTTCTTCCTGCTGCTGTTGTTGAGCTTGCTGATCAATCGAATCACCTTCAAATTCTAAAAGTGGCTGCTGATTTGATTTAAAGTCAAAACTTTTGGATAATCTTTGTGCCAATTCCTTTATTTATTAAAAATAACATTTATTATTATTTTTTCAAATAAATCTTTTTTTTTCATAAATCATGCGAAATAGATGCATGCATTAATTTGAAAAATTGAAATGATTAGTGTGATTGTAAGATGAAATCATAATTTGAATAAAAGTTCAGAAAAAGTATTTGTGTGTGAATATGATAAGAAAAATGAATGCAATAAAAAGTATGATCGCATTAAGAAAACAGTTTCAATTTGGAATTTATTCTTCTTTTAAGAAAAAATAAGAAAAAAAACGAAACTGTTTCTTAGTGATAACAAATTAAACGAATTAATTAATTTCTTATATGAAAACTTACAAGAGGTCTGCCCCAGTACCAAGACTTCATCTTTTGAGTCCACCCGTTTAGTTGCGAGCGGATCCCATTGAAGTAACTATTCTGCAAAGCACAACTACTCTAAATTATACCACTCGACTAAAGAAATATATTTTTTGAGATTTTTTTTTTAATTACCGAATAAGTAATTAATGTCAAACCAATAAGTAAATGTAAACATGCTTAAAACATAGTTGTTTAGTTAGCTTATTAACTTTTCCTCTTTCCCGAAGTAAAAAAATCCATAAAAGATTTCCTTTATAAAAAATAACAGTAAAATTTTAATGCCGAAGAAGAGGTAATAATGAATCGGAAAAAATAATAATAGTAATTAGAATTTTTTTCTTTAAATCGCGCTGTGTAAAAAACATTAATCAAACGTCCACGTTACCTCTTTTTTGTTAGAAATGTGTATAAAAAGTCTTAAATTAGTAAAAGCTTCTTTTTATTGACGCGAAAAGTTATCGTTAAGTCTAAAATCAATAAATAAAAAATTAGTATAAAACAAGTTTGCAAAGAATTAGTTTATTTTAAGTACAATAAAACGATTTTAGTATTTTGGCGGAATAATGGAAACCTGGTTAGTTGATGTGAAACGAATACGAATTCCACGTCCGAAATTGTACCCGACCAGATCAAAAACTAATGACGTTCAGAGTTCAAATGGTAACTCAACTAATGCAAACAGCAAAAAGGGGACGAGTCGAAAACGCGATAAAATCACTAACGAAGATCTTTGTCAATCATTTCAAGAAAAATTATAAAACAATCCTTATCAAAACTTAAGAAAAATAAAAAATAAAACGCTAAAGCTAATTTTTACGTTATGTCTGAAATTAAAAAAAAAACTCAAAAAACTAACACAGATGAAAAAAACTCACCGTTTCTAAGTCATCATGTAAGGCAGTTATGCTTTCAGACCGTGAAACCATTGGACTAGAATGTCGATGATTATGCTCATCGTCACAGTCATCCTTAATAAAATATAATTATTTTAATACATAATAAAAAACAATATAGAATACCAAAAGATTTTGCTCATTCTTATTTCGAAACGGCGGACGATTCAGTCTGCAATAAGGCCGAGAAACATATCTAAAAAAATCGATTTTTATGTATGAATTAAGCGAAGCAATAAACAATTACATTACCTTTGCGCTTGTTCGTTTGATTGGCACCAACCTAAACCTAAACCGGAATCATCACTGGGCGATCCTATATCTTCATCACTAAACGTTCCAATTGCATCCTAATAAAATAAAAATTTTAATATTTTATTCCCGTTTTATGATTTTGTGCAATAAAATTACGTAATCACTCAAAATTTACTACCCTATTTTTTTCGCAAATCGCTATATTTTATTCCAAGGTGATAATAAATTGTTTGTTTAGACGCCAGGATGTAAGTAAATATTTCTTAAATCACTTAATTCATGTAAAAAAAAAATTTAATATTTTTCACACCTAAGTTCTGTTAAATTATACTTATAAATTATTATAAATATAATTATATATAAAATTATAAATATCTATACAAATTTTTATTATTAGCCATATAAAAAATAGCTTCATAAATAAATAATTTTTTCAAAAATAAAAAATATATATTTATAAAATCACGCAAATCTTAAGCGGAAAAATCAAAGTCTTAATACAATATAATAATAACGCAATAAAAAATTAAGATAAACATTAAACTTATTTTACACTGTTATAAAAAAACTTTTAAATCGTTAGAATAATAAAACGGAAACAGTTTAATGACAATTGCAATTGATGATTATGACTCTAATGTATTTAGTAAAAAAATATATAAATTCACAAATGGTAAATCAAAATAATTAATCACTTTAATTACAGCATTCATGAATGAATACTACTCTATGTTTATTTTTTTCCAATATTTAAAATACTCGAAATTCCCCAAATTTCGTTTATTCAAATAATGCTATTGGCACATTAGTCAACGCAACTTGTAACTATTTGTCTTAAAGATTTTCAAATATTCAAATATTTTATAAATTAAATAACACTGCATATTTTTAAATTAAATTTTATAAAAATTGCAAAATTATATAACAAATTAAATATTATTTTTTAATTTAAGTATTATTTTGATACCGATAGTAAAAAAGTAATTCTATTATTACTTAAGCATTTTGAAACTTGTCTAGAAATACATACAAAACTTTATACTCTGTACATATTTAAATTTTATTCACTTTAATAAAACATGAAAATATAAGATTATATATGCTAACAGTTGA
>AGDA01003562.1:0-11774 GCA_000281935.1 Mengenilla moldrzyki | reverse complement strand
TAAAATAGAACAATATCGTATTTTTTTACTTTAAAAGTTTAGTTTATTCGTAGTTTTGTTATATATATATATATATATATACTATTAATGTGATAATTCTTTTGGGGTACTTTGTAATAAAAGTTATACACCGGAACACTAGAAAGTCACCAAAATAAGTTCTTTGCAAATTGCGTACATTTTGTGAGAAAAAAGTTACATAAAATTGACAAAAACTAACAGAGTTAAAAGAAGCTGAACACTTTGAACGTTTTTTAAAAGTAGTGCATTATTACATAAAAGTAACTTGGTTATTATTAAAATTGATATACATAATAATACAGAAAATCAATTTCTTTTATTTCGCGTTTTAGACCACATATTAAAACAAAAAAATCAATCTGATACTAAAAAGTTAAACTAGAACAAATTATTAAAGTTTTTTGCAATCATTTTTATTAATTACAAATTTCTCATGAGTTATTTATCACAAAATATATATAATTAGTAAGATAACTGCCAGTGTTTTTTAAGCTTTTTTTAAACTCTATTATTTATTTTCTAAAAAATTTTGTCGAATGTGTATCGTATATATTTAAATTCAAAAATACACTTAATGCAATGAGAGCTTTTAAAAAAATCGAACGTTGTTGTCTGGAGACAAGTAATATTTTTTCTTACACTGAATTATATTTTATAGCAAATATTATAACAGAATATTTGTTATTATTTAATTCTATTATATTATTTTTTATCTCAATTTAAAAGAAAAATGTAGATGAATCTGAAAAGTAATGACAAAATATATATAAAAAAAAAGTTGAAAAATTATTAAAATTAAGACGGATACAAACACCTGACATGCAAAATTACAATTAGCGTAAAATATAGCAGCTAATTATAATAAAGCGGAAATTGCTTTTTAATCGAACCAATTACCTTTAAGGCATCATCATGCGAGATACCCGAAAACGGAGTACCGTTGGCCTCCAAGATAACATCACCAGCCCGTAAACCGCATCGGTCTGCTACACTGCCTCGTTCAACTTTTGAAATGTACGTACCAGTAGCCGAATCACGGCCACCCTTCACGCAAATCCCAAAACCATGGCCGGAGTTGTCAATCGTATCGCGACTCATTGACACTGTTCGCGTTGATAACTGTTGCCAGTTCGGTGACAGTAAAATTGACGACAATGGCCCCGTACTGCTCACATTCAAATCGGACTGTTTGCACGATCTTGGCTCGAAATTAGAACTTTGTGCACCGCTATTAAACAGTCTTAAAACCTTTCAAATCGTTAAGTAAACATATGACACAAGTCCTAATAAATTAATCTCACTTGTTCTGGCGAAATTGGTCTTTTACGATTACTATTATTGCTCAACACTTGCCGCGTTGTACTGTTACTTTTTGACATAGGTTGCAGATTATGCTTCTCACGACCGGCATATGGAATACTACTTGCACTTGAGGTTACATTAAAGTTAGAATACCCGATTGGTCGATCGTCTAATCGCTGATATGACAATTTAGATGGTGTATGACTTCTGTCACGAGTACTGAAACTCGATGTGCGGCTGCAGTCAACGTTTTTGGAAAATGAAGGTGTCCTTTGACGCTGAACACCAACATAACTACCACTGAACTCATGCAATTCCGAATCATCTTCCATCGATCTTATTTTACTAAAGTTTAAAACATCAATCAAATTTTGTTTGAAAAAAAAAATTAAATTAGAATAAAAGCTAAAAAACAAATAACTAAAAAATTAGTTATTGATTTGAAAAAAGCTACGTTAAATTTTACCTAGTTGAGAACTGTTTCATTTTGATTTTAATAAATCGCAAAAAATTCCGCGTCCAAAACAGAATATATTTCATTTGTGATTGTTTTTCTGTTTTACAAATTCAAATACTAAGTACATTATTATTTTAATTTAGAAAAAAATGATTAAAGTTAGTAGCACTCAATTGATAAAATAAAAAGGAAGTAAAATGTTGATCACAATTAAAATCGCACAATGACTTCCTTATCATTTCATAACTAATTTTATTTAAAACTCGCTTTTCAATTTTAATAAGAAACAAAATACAAATCACTAATGTTAGATGTTTCGTAATTTTTAGACGACTAAAAAACTAACTTAAAAACGTTCGAAAATTCCTTTTTCATCTTTATCAGAGCCCGAAAAAAAAACAGGATAACATAAAAACGCTTGCGTTTTCCCAATAAGGTCACAATCAATATAAGGGTTGGTTTTGTAATTTAAGATACATTAAAAAATAGGAAAACCATTTAACTCCAATCTTTTTAACAAAAAATATATAGACGCCTAAGAAGTTATTATTACTTAACAAGTAATACATTTTTTTAAATTAAACGAGCCACGTGTATGAAATTAAAATGGTTCGTAAACATGAACAGCATAATTGATAAAGCTTTTTCCAAATAATAAATGATGTTTCGAAAACAACTATAAGTTTACACAAACAAAACAAAATTTTATATATATTTTATTAAAGAAAATAAGCTACATGAAAAAGATCAATAGAAAATCGGTACCAAGTGTTATCGATCGAACTTTAATCGATGAATTGGTTAACGCTCAAGGTCCGAAGGGGGAACTAGGTCGTTTGTTCAAGGAGCAAAATGAAGAATTTCGTTTTAGTCAAATTCAAAAATTACGATTTGAATTTTTAGGTAATTTTAATCAAGTACTCAAATATAACATATTAAAATATAACCTTTTTCGGTGGATAAGCGTAATTACCACTCTTTCAATAAAACCGCACACAATTAAAAAGAAACAAAGTTCTTGCAACTGAATCATTATTTTTCAAAACACTGACCCCATGTTCATGCCATCGCTCATATTTTATTAATTAAAAATAGGGGTTCGTTTAACTTTTTTTTAGTAGAAAATTCAATTAAATTTTTTCCGTGCAGACATTATACGTATTGATCAATTGTGGATAATTAAAAATTTAACAGAATTATCATTAAATAATAATCGAATTGAAAAAATTGAAAATCTAAACGAGCTTCGATTTTTGCGAAAATTAGACTTATCATTTAATTGCATCAAGCGCATTGAAAATTTGGAATCAAATACTCAACTTGAAACTTTAGCATTATACGGCAACGAAATTCGACTTTTAGAAAATCTAGACAATTTAGAATCATTAGAAATGTTAAACGTTGGAAGAAATGAATTAAACAATGTAGAAAATGTAATAAGTATTACTTATGCACAAAAGAAATAATTAAATTTATTTCAATACGGTTTTTCCTACAGGTTTTCTATTTACGTCATTTACCGCAATTAAAATCTTTAAATTTAGCAAAAAACCCATGTAACGATTACATAAATTTTCGATTATTCGTAGCATTTGTATTGCCTAATTTGCAATATTTTAATTATAACATAATCAAAGACAACGAATGGCTAGAAGGCACAATTTTTTTTGGGTTTGTATACTCAACGTACTTTAAAACAGCGATTTTCATCTATTGTTTAGCGGACCAGCATCGATTCATGACGAAATTGTACCAATCTACAGGGTAGTTTCCTAGCGTCTAAAGAATTTTTAAATAAATATTTTTTGAAAAGCACTTGTCCAATTTGTATCAAAATATCATTGTTCTTTCAGTATTGTACAAACTTTCAAACATTCATCTTCACAAGGAGATCATATTTGTATTAAGTTCACACGGATATCAGAGATTTCAAAGTGAGCATCATTGTGTTCTCCCTGTGAGCATTCAATTACTGTTTATGGTGATAACACATACTAACCTCACTATGAAATTACAATTATTCCCCATAGTGATATCACCCTCACTTTATCCTCACTTTCGGTTGATAGGGAGTCTTCAATACGAGGCCTGCCTTTTATGCTTCGGGATTTGGCATACTTAGTTTTGCAATCTGGTAACTGATAGCTCTATCGTAAAGTTGGACGTTTTGACATACGAGCGCTATTTGTGTTGTTAACAGTAATTTAAAAGATTCATCTCCGTTCAAAAATGGAATCAACTTTAGCGATTAACATTTCAAAAAAATGTTGAGAAACGCTGGTTTAAGACAATTATATTTTTAATTCTTTCTTTTTAGTGATAAGTATAAAATAATGTTAAGTCAATGTTTGGAGGCAGAACAACAAAGGGAAACAAATAAGAAAAACATTGCTGTTGAAAAAACACATGAAGAGAATTTCATCGAAAAAATCGATAGAGGGCAATTATTCGAATATTTGTTTGAACAAGATATAGAAGTAAAGGAACTTTTGAGCACCACACCAGAATTTCAATCATTGTTCAATGATTACCGCAGTAACATCGATTTTCTGGCTGATAAATTAATCGAAATCGGTCAGAAACAAGGCTTAAAGCGTAAAAAGGAAACGAAACAATTTGAGAAAGTGCTTAATAACATAATTGATTCCAATAGGAAAACAGCTCGGGTAATGAAAATTGACGTTTGACAAATTATGCTTATATTAGAAAATCCTACAGGAAATTTTATATGGGTTTTATGAAGAAAATGAAAAGAATTTTAAACAGAAATTATTTCAAATTGATACCGACTATGATAATGGCATTATGGAGGCCCCAGTTTACACTGAAAGACGCCAAAATGAACTGGATCGTTTCCAAATAGCTGCCAATAATATTTACAAACAATTAATGAAACTCGAATGCGATTTGAATGAGCAAATCGAACACTTAAACATGATTTACACACAAAATATGCAAGATTTAATCAGCAATTTCATCGAAGAAGCTCAGTTGATATTTCTACAAATTCGAGACGTAGAAACGAATTTCAAAGATTCCTTTACAAGTTTTTTAATAAAACAAGAAAATACTGTCGATAACAATGATTGGTCTGCAAAATTTGCAGATGTTAGTATTTACTATGCTCAACTCATTAAAGACTAATGTTATCAGAGTGTTTTGTATAAAATGTAGTATACTTATGCAAAAAGTTAATATATTTTACAAATATTTTAATATATGATACCAGAAAAAAGCAACTCTATATTTAAAAATTAATTATAATTTTGAGATAAAATCAAATTTAGAGTACGAACACATTTAATTAAGTCAATAAGACTTGAATTTTTTTTAATAAAAAAAATATTTTTATATAATTAGTCCTCTTTAGAAAAACTAAAAAAAATTTTTTTTTAATAAATGTGCTTTTCTAAAGACATAAAATTTTAGTAAAATAAATTAAATGTTACAAAAGTGCTAAGTAAGTTTGCAAAAAAAAATTGTAAAAGCTATTTCCTGTTGACCTTTTTCTAAATAAAAATTAATATAGAAATAATATTTATTAAGAATTGTTTAGTAATTTTTACTGTTTTGAATTACATGGACTTAAAAACATATAATTGTGTTTTTGTATCACAAAATGATCTTGTTGTATTTAAATAATTATAAAGTAATAGGTGTGTGAGATGAGGTATAAAACTACAAGTTCACAGTGATATCAGTCAAAACCTCGCCGATGGTATCTCATAGTAGTACCATCATGATACTGAAGTCATAAATTACCATATTTATTCTGCTGTGTGTGGTTCATACCTAGTTATACATAGGGACAATAAGCAAGTCTAGAATAGCGTAATTCTACAAAAAAGTGACTCAGCACTTGTTGCATTGAAATTTTTTATTTAAACTAGAAGATCTAAAGTTAAGTTAGATATTTGTATTTTCAATTCTATTACACTGAATATTCGTTTGATTGCTCGGAAAAGCACTAATTAAAAGCTAATGTAATATTTAACTTTCAAAAAACTCTTAACAGATAATTGCTGATAGTGAAAGCTTGAAAAGCAAAATAGCCGTTTCACTTGAGTTACACATGCTTCAAATCGACAAAAGGCAAGAATTGTTAATTAACTGCGCAAAAAACTGGGTGTCTAAATTATGCGAACAATTAAAAAAGTATTGCTATATTAAAATAAAAATAGCGTGTTCAAAAAGTACTAAAAAACCATAAATCGATTTAATATAACCAAGCATTTTCAACAACTGACAGTAATGTACAAACTAGGAATTTTTGAAATTCTATGAAAATTCTGCTTAAATTAAAATGAATTTAATAACTTTTATTGGATTGGATAAAAAGTAATTTAAATTTCTTAATAGACGGTATTAAAAGTGGATAACTCTAACACAAACGTTTGAAAAGCAACCGCTATCAAAACTTTATAGTGATAAAAATAGCAGCAGCCATTTATTTTGTAAAAACAGAAATAAAGATTCTAGAAAGCCATCGTAATATTGTATTTCTATTCTTTCAAAAAGTTAACATAAACAAAAGTAACTCCTAGATCGAGGCATCGAAAAGAAGTGAAGACAATTACTTTGATTTTTTTATTCAGAAAAAAAAATACTGCAAAAGCGACAACAAGTCATCGATAAAAACATCACATAATATTGATGAATGTTTGAACTTTATATGAATGGCTTTCATTTAGAAAACATGAAAAAGGATAACTTTTCCGCAATCTATACTTGAAACTTTAATGTTGCCTAGATAGTGACTGAAAAATAAAGAAACATAAAAAAGTAGTATGAAAAAAGAGATGTGATAAGAATTTCCATCTTTATACTTTTTTTTACATATCAATATTACAAATCAACTCTATTCTCTTGCTGACTGATACAAAAATTCAACATCTATTAAAATTGGAACTGCATCTTTTAAACATGTTAATTTTCATAAAACCGAATTGATAATTTGAAGGCTTACTTATAAATTATCCCTAACACTAATAACAGATTTATTTAGTTTAGAAAAAAAATTTTTTATACAAGGTCCGTATCGGATTACTCAACAATAAACAGGAGTTTAAACGATAGTTTCAATAACGTATTTAATATTAAACTTTAAAACGTTTTTTTGTTTAGAGTTATTTTAAAATGTTTACATAATAAATCACTCAATTTCAATTCAAAGTTTAATATTAAAAATATTTTTAACAATAGCGATAAAAACCTTTAAAAAAAATTTACTAAAAAGAGCTTTGAATACGCTGCATGAAATCTCTGTTAAAAATTTAAAATTTTTTCACAGAAATGAAGTCGTTAGAAATAGTACACAGATTTTAGAAATTAATCGATTTTTGGATGCAGAACGAGATAAATTTTTAGAAGTTTTCTTTCAGTCAACCGCTAATAAATTTTAAAAAATTATACTGTACGTTACTACAATTACTTTTGTTATGTGTAATGTTAACGTACGTGAAATTCAGTGAAATAAAAAAATCAAAAAGTTAATATAACAAAAATTGTGCATTCGAGTCCACATTTAGTAACTTTTACTTACCCAGTATATGCTAATCAGAAATTTCATCTTAATTTCTTGTTAATTGACATGTACTTATTTTTGGCGTAAAATGAAATTTAAATCATACGCTGTATTAACGGCATAATAAACATTAGCGCTCATCGGTAACAGGAATTCTGTAAAATTCAAAAAAGCATTTTTCAAAATTAATTTTCAATTATTTTTTTTATAATTTTTGACGTAGTTAAAAAGAAATAAATATATTTTTGTTTCGTAGATAATGGGCTTGTTTCAAAAGTGAGCAGATTACTGATCGCTTAATTTGTAAATTTTGAAGGAATGTACGAAGAATATTTTTGTCTATATACTGAAGTGAAGAAACCTTTACTAATGAAGTATATGTAAATTTCATACTAGTACTAAGGGGTTAGGAAAAAATGAAGAAAAAAAGTAAGGGATCAGTGATCTACTCACTTTTGAAACAAGCCCAATATAAAATATAATAAACAAAAATATTTCATTTTTAAATTACTATTAAAAAAAAACAATGTGTATAAATGTAAACAAACGATTTTTACCATTTTAAAAACTATATAAAGTTGTACATAGAAATTATATTAAGAAAAATAGCTAGCATTTATTAAAATAGTTATCTGTTGAAATATCATAAATTTTAAAATGTTTTTGTTGTTTATTCGATTTTTTACTAAGTTATAATAATTATCAAAAATAAAAAAGTGCAATTTTATTAAAAATAATAAAAATTGTAAAAAAACATCTAGTTTTCTTTACTTTTAAAATAATTTATAGCACAAGAGCAGAACATTAATAAGTTGAAAGGAATTCAAATCAAACAAAACTAATTCCGAACTTAACAACCACAGGGTACAAATATTTCTTTCCTGAATGAAAAAATAGTGTGATTAATGAATCTTTTTTCACAATTTTGAGGTGTAAAAATTTGATTAGCACATTGAAAAACTTAAATATTCTAATATACTCTAAAATAGGCTTAGATAACATAGAGCTCGACGACCAAGGTCCTCCAGTATCTATTTATAGAGTTTAATGTCCCGTTGAGCTATCTGGATCCCCGACAAATTTTTTTATTCCATGAAATGTTAAAATTTATACCACAGCAAAGTAATATAAAGAAAATTTTCTAATTTGTAACATTACATAGGATCTTCTTTCTTAAACATATGTAAATATAAACCAAAAAATTTTACTACTTAACATTCGGTCAATCTATAAGTTCGTGCACATTAGTAGCATACGTGGAGTTTACTAAACTAACATAATTGTGAACCTGTCGAAACTTATTATCATTTGACCTATATATTATTCAAATTATCAACTTTTGTAAATATCTAACGCATTGTAGTACCCGTAGACAATCAGTACAAACGTGCTATGCAACGTTTCTTATTTTCATGTGGTGAATCTGCCAAGTCAGCAGCGATAAAATAAATTGTTTACACTATTAGCGTAAAAAGTGCCTAGAAACGGTTTAATAAATTTAATGTTGATCAAAGCAGCAGTAACGATGAACTTCGTTTAGGACATCCTGTTAATCTTGATGTTAATATTCTTTGAAAACTCGTGAAGTGAAGTTACAATTAACAATAGATTAGATCGCAGAAAGAATGAATTGTAAAAAATGAAAGAAAATATTTAATCGATTAAAATGTTAATTTGCGCTTTTTCTTTTATTTAACTCTTTCATGCTCAAAGGAAATATTTTTCTTTTCGACAAAAATCGTTATCGATTGTTCAGTTATTATTGAATCGATATTTTTTTGCTGAATGTCTAAATAGAACGTATGTCCAAAGCGGCAAATGTGTTTCTAAGTGAATAAAAAAAAGGAGTGTCAAACATTATTGCGCCAAAACCAAAACATTCGCGGGCTGAACTAATAATATTTTGAACGTATTTCAGACTTGAGAACATAAAAAAACTGTATTTTGCCACGTGTTTTATATTATTTGGTAAGTATAATTGTTTTTTATATTAAAAAGCAATAAATAAAATACTGATATAATGAACCTAATTCTTCGTTTATGGCTCATAGAATAAAATATTTTCCGTAAAATTATAGAAAAAGTATACACCCTTCTATGGTTTTATGGTGATATTCTCTTACTTACATTCACAATAATTAAAATATTGTGTTGTGTAGGCATATTTAGTCTTGAACATCTTATGGTCCTGAAAGGGTTAAAAAGGTTTACCAAAATATACGCACGAATATATAAACTGATCTGATATGTAAAGCATGACGTAATATTTAATAAATAAAAATTACCTTTATTTGGTAAAATTTGCGACAATGTATAAGAATTTGGATCTCCATGTAATCCCAACTTCGACATAGCATTCCGAATAACTTGCGGTGTACGTTCGTTCGAGTTGAGAACGATACTTTTATATAAAATAATGCCATCAACATCTTTCGAATCTGTTTCATAAGTAACACGTATAATATAGTAGTCAGGACCACTTTTTTGACTTTGAGCACTAGAAGCCGAATTATTTAGAGATTTGTCATGTGTATCCAATGATGATCCACTGCTTGATTTCGATAAAGTACGCAGTTGATTAACTTGAGAATCGGTTAGATCCAAATCATGCGGATAATGTGAACCACTACCGCCACTCGAATTGCTAGCTATTGAATCATTTTTACGATGTCCACGTACCACTTTATGAGCTTTATTCATTACTTCGGGAGGCTCAATTTGACAGCTTAATTGATGTGCTTCACGATCGTCTAATATTAAAATCGAATCAAACCAACGATCGAATACTGGATCACGTGGTATTTTGTATGCGTTTGCTGAGCCCTGTAACAATTTAATTTGTGCCAAAACTTCGAATTCTTTGCGCTTCTTATCGAAGTTTATTAGATCTTCATCAACAATATCTGGAATAGCAGTATCGATCATTGTTAAGTCTGTCAAAAACGTTCCCAAATACGGAATTGTCCCTATTTGGATATAAACTTTATTAATTACAATCACGTTAATTACAATCAACAGATAAATTTTTTATCATATATGCTATCATAACAATTGTTACATTTTTTAATAATTTAAAAAATTAAGTTTAATGACTTCAAATACGTATTGAATTGGATCAAATATAATATCAGCTGACAGATAAATAAAGAATACATTAAAAAAAATTCAATTATTAACAAAGTTTAAAATATACCTTTCAAGATGTAGTAAAAAATTTGATTTTGAATAGAAATTATTAATGAAAATAAAAAATATATGAAACCTTATTACTACACAAATGATTTCAGATTACAGTTGTATTAAAAATATGTAGAACAGCTTTTTGATTTATTAACTTAAATTAACTCCATACAAACCTATTTACTTTTTTATATGCTTTTAAGTTTTTTTCAAACATTTGTTTTCCACTCAAGCCTTTCTTTCGATTTCAAAATTACATAGTTTAAGTAGTGATTAAATTTCTTATTTAAATCTTAGTGTATCAATTACATTTGTAACTTATTTCAATTACCTGACTTTATTCAATATTATGTTGATAAGAATTTAATTCTAATTTATATAGCTTTAATATCTTATTTCCATACACAAAAACTTGAAAACCTTTTGGTTAATATTATTTCTCAGGTTAAAATTTGACATGAAATAAATATTTAATACAAATACTTATAGAACAAATTAGACAATTAAATCAAGTGGCCTCAAGAATATTTAATAAAAAATTTAAAAAAGATTATTCGATTACTATGACCATTTTAATATTACACTTAACTGTACATGTGTAACATATGATCAATAATTTTGACTTAAAAAAGCAAATTGTATAAAACACACAAAATATGTATTCTTGTTTACAGTTAATAAAAAAATACCAAAAGAGTTTTTTGTTAATTGATTGCTATGTTTCTGCAATATTTTCGATAATTGTCGATCGTTTTGATGCGTGCAGTTGGCAAATTTGGCTGTTCCTTCACGCATTAATAGTTCACGTTGCTTCCATTGATTGTTATCTTCACTAAATATATTTGCCAACTCATTGAAAAGCTCTAGACGATCCTTCGGGACTGCTTGCCATGTTTTCGACAGCCGATATACTGGATTACTTTGCAAGCCGGAAACAATTGCTTTCAATGATGAAAAATTTTTTAAAATTCGCAACTCTTGAGCAATATCTATCCAACAATTAATCACTTGAGCTCGATCACTTGCTTTTATACCAGTGTCCACTAAAATAGATGAAATCACTCGAAAAGAAACCTGTTTTAAAAAAATGTATATTATAATACGATAAGTTACTTTATTCAATATAAAAATGCACTGAAACATTAAAATATGCGTGTATCTCCACTACTTTAAATTTTGATAATTATAACATAGGTGAGATTTTTTGTCACTAAATTCTTCTTTTTTTTTCAAACATATATTTCAAACTACATTTTTAAATTTTTTATTGTTTTCAGAAACAGTTAATGA
>AGDA01003559.1:0-13414 GCA_000281935.1 Mengenilla moldrzyki | reverse complement strand
AAAAATTAAATTATTTATACTCAAAGATATAAAAAGCTCCCGGTACTGTAGTGAATTAATAAACAATTCAGACTATAAATGAATTACAATATATAACAAATATTTTTAATCAACCCATTGTTACGATTTTCAAGGTTTGGGATCGATTATTAATAAAATTAAATACAAAAATTTTCTTTTTTACTTCATTACTACAAGATAAAAAAAGAAAACAAAAATTTTGGGAAAAAATTAATTTAAGAAAATTTTTATATTTTTAAATTAAATAAATAGTAATGTTGTATTATATATACGATGATATAATTTATATAAGTATACATCAAAAAGAGAAAACAGAGTTTGGTTGAGCTATTTTTGAGCAAACAATATGACCCAGTGGATGAGAACTCGTCTATCGATGCAACGCTCTTTATGGTCGCAGGATCGAATCCCGTCGTGGCAGAAAAAAATACAGAAAAAGCACTGATAATGTGAACGCAACGAATAAAGCAGTCAGACGAACACAGTGAAAAGCAAGAAGAGAGAAATACATAAACACAGCAGCAAATGTGTAAAGTAAAAGTGTCACTTTTTTTGTATAAAAATATTAAAATTTATTTTAATATTTACCTAATATTTATTTAAATATCTATTAATACGTAAATAAATATCAGGTTAATAATAAAAAGGAGTAACGAAAGATATTTTATAGTTATCGTGTTGATAACTATAGGATATTTAAAAGAATATTTAACATTTTTTTAAATATCAGGTTAATATTAACCTGATATTGTTTGGTACGCAGGAGATCTTTGTAACGGGAGCGATAGGAAAGGGGACCAAATGTTCGCAATAAGTTATTTTAATGAGATTTATTAATATTAAAATTAAATTTTGTAATATAAAAAAAGAACTTGATTCCGGACTTGGTTCTACCAGTGGTAAATGTTAGATGATGATCGAAAACTGGACTTAAGTATACGATGAGCTTACAATAGTCAAAAAGCAATCAATTGTTTGATAATTGATGACCACAGATCTCTTGAATTCCGAACACTTTTATGGTTTTGGATTTCACATCGCAGTGTAGCTGGCCGATGACTTAATTGACTCACAGTGAATTTTTGACTGACTTGGCATCTAATTTATAGTGTGTTTTACTGTGGAATTTAGTTGATTCAATTTCAAATTCTAATCTCGCAACTTCAGCAAATAGATTGATTCTGCTTATCTTCCTGTTTTATTTAGTTCAGGCATCCTGTTAGAGCGGAAATTCATATTTCTGATTAATTTCTAACGTTCTCCGCAACGTTGATTTATTTGTGTCGTTGGGAACTAATAGTTTAATTTTTGGGTTCGCGCTATTTAACGGATTGTTCGAAAACTCACTTTAAGGTCGAACATAACAAACCCAAGGACTGTATTGACTCGTCGTTTAATATAACTTCTGTTGTTGACTGAATGTGGCTTGAATTAAGCGGCGTATATTGAATTAAAGAAATTCGTTTCAACAAAACAAGCTTAACGTGTTTCATTTATTTTATTTTTTTTATCAATTAAAAAAATTTGTAATAATACGAAAATAATTTTTAAGTAATGCGCGAAGAATTTTTAACAAATTATTTATTCGAAATAACTTAAAATGTTAGAAAATTAACATAAAGTACTGGAAAGAAGTCCAAACCTCGCAATTTATTCTTCTTAAATATAAAATTCGGAGGAAATTAGTCATCATTTATTTCGCATCATTAATTTTAATGATCTAATTTTTGCGAATTGTTTTTTTTTATCGTAGGTTTTTTGTTTTTTAGTTGGAAATAACATATTTCATAAATTTCCTAAAAATTCATAATGAAACGTCAAACTTTGTAATTTTTAAAATTCGTAAGGAGAAGAAAATTACGTAATTTTTTACAATTGTTCAGATAATAAATAATCTTATAAATATAAATTAAATATAATATATACATTATATTGCATATAGAATGCCGATCAATATAAATTATTACATTTTTAGTTTCTTAATTTTTTTATTAATTAGCTTTTATTTTTCAAAACTTAATTTAATTCCTATTGAATAAAATTAATTATTAAAGGGTATAGCAGAATAAGCAAAGGAATGTGGCCTCAGCTCGGTAACCTATATTGAAACTAATGTCATAGTATTAAGCTTAGTGTGTAAAAATATATGTACATTTTGCGACTAGTTCTTATTGTGACCTTGAGATATGGAGGAAAATAGCTAAGCGTGACTTTTTTTAAAACTACTATATCTCAGAAACTAATTAAGCTAGTGAAGTGGGACAAATGCAAGACAGTAGGTTATAATACAGGGCATATCACATAATTTTTTCACATTTTTAGAATAGCTTATATAAAAAAAAAAAATTATTTAATTTTGTTTTCCCTATGTTACCTAAAAAGTACTATCTTGGAAATAATATATATTAGGCTCCTTAACATGTACTATCACTCATAAAAATTGCATGAAAAAATAATTGGTGGAACACTTCGAAAAAGAAAATAAATTATTACATGTCGCATATATTTTATAAAGCGTATTCATTTTTTTAAAGCCAAGTGTCGCTTTTTTCTAAAGTGTTATAAGACCGAGTTTTAAAACACAAGTACTAATATCGAAACGTTGTGATAATTGTTTGTAAAAATAAAAATAATCGCACTTATTATTTACAATCATTATTATTATTTCTTATGCTAAGCAAATTATCGGTAACAAAAGCATTAATCGTCATCAATGATGTAATTTATTACGACAGGAGAATTATGTTTTTCAAATTTTTTGGTTAGGATTTCAGTAGAACCCATGATTTTGGACAAGTATCGTCCATATGATAAATAATAAATAATAGCTGCCGTGTGTGAGCAATATCCCATTGTATAGGTGCCGTTAGGGCAATCACAGCAATAATGTGGAATGCTATTTTAATCAGTACCAAGAGAAATATATTCAATGTAAACACGATAAACTTTGTCGTTTACGTGCTTTGATTTAATTTCTAATTTAATTATACTAGTTTTTTTTTCATATATTGTACTGAAAAATGATTTTTATCGTCCATTGTTTCCGCTAAATAAGATAGATCCTGTGAGAATTTTAGACGATCCTTCAGGTTTGAATAAATTTCTATCATCTGGGGATATATTCACTGTAGACCGTGGATTTAGAGATATTGTAAAAATTAAAAAACAAAGGGTTTAATGTTATGATGCCATTTTTTAAAGAAAATAAACCACAACTAAGCACAAGATAAGCTAATATATCGAAAAAGATATCAAAAATAAGGTGGGTGATAGACGCTGTTCACTGATTATTGTCTATAAAAGATAACTGTAAAAGTATGCTCATATTTGTTTAAATTTTACGCGGAATGTTCCAATAAAAAGTCCAGAATCTGAAACCCTTTTCGAACGTTAATCTAGTCATGATTAAACAAAACAGATTATTCGAAAAAATTAAAGTAGTGATTTTGTACTTTTATCATGCCCTTAAGATTTTAAAACATTTGAAATAAATTTATCAGATTTAATTATCAAAAAATTAACAATTGTGGAAATATTAGACTTGTTAAGTAATTGCGAACTGTCAATTTTTATTTCCTTAGTGCTTTCGGCGCGTGAAGTTTGTTAAAAGCTACCCGGGTAAAAGGATAAACCCCAGATGCGTTTGTAAACGTTGAGTTCGAAACCGAAAATGACAATTCACGCTCGATTCCGAGATAATGACAATTGATTAAAAGTCTCAGCCGGCGTCTCGGTTTCTGATTTGTGAACTAAATACTCTAAAGGCTTCGGAATCTTTAGCGTCTTCGAGTCGAATGTCTGGTAACTAATTTGGCCCCAAATTATACCACTGGCAACTAATGTTTTCGTTTGTGAGAGGCGAACAACGGCAGAAGAATCCAATTATTTCAAAGATTGATCTTGATAGATGAAATTCAAAAGCGTCGCGACGTTCAAATTTTATAGAATAAAATCAAGTTATTTCTTTAGAATCAAAACCCGAATTGCCTTTTTTATTTTCCCAAAAGTTCTTTTATAAGAAACGCTAATATCAAAAAACAAATAACGGAAATGAATTTTCCGTTTTTTTAAAACAATAAAAATCGAACTTTAAATTTGGCATTTTTAAAAAAATAGAATTTTAATTGAAATCTTTAAGATTTTTTCGTATGAGAAGGCTGCAACGCCATAACAAGTTAACAAAATACTATTTTGTATCCCTTTCATACATACACGAATTTTAAAAAGATATGCAAACATTTTTGTATCACATTATTCTAATACACAATTCTACTTTTGAGCGTAGCGGGTAAGTTTTCGAATGCGACTTAAAAAGCTAAAAACAAAATAAAAAAATTAAAAAACGTGCTTAAAAAACAAAAAGATCAAGTTCGTTAAAAAACGTTCATTAAACGTATATTGTTGTTACGTCATTATTTGTTCTGTGATTTTTACAGCAATATAAAATTTCTCTAAAAATAATTTACAGTGATTTATTTATCAAATACGGTAGTTATTGAGTTTTTTTTATTGCCGGGGAAAATCTCGATTTGTAGTAACTAATTTTTAAGTGCTCAGAAGTACTCATTTCGTCTGATTTCCGTTAGACATTTGTGCTCTGTGGCGTACAATTAATTGGGCAAAAATGTCAAAAATTTCATTAAATACATTGAGCAAAAGCAATTTTAATGTCGAAGAGTGTAATTTTATTATATTTTTAATTCTTTTTCTCTGTGTATTAATATGATTGCTGGAAACGAAGTGGTATTTTACACAGCAATTCAAAATTATAATTTTTAAATTTTAAATTATCAACGTTTTTTTCGACCACAATTAAGTTAAGACCAAAAATTACCCAAATCTGCGAAGCTTTCTCTTATCTTTCCTTTTAAAACTCGATGCCGCTACTCTAATTTTTCTATAAATGATCGGTGTTACTATTTAAAATAATTTTGTTATAAATATTTGCATTTCACTTTCAATAAGTATCAATATTGAAGAAAATTAGAAAAATAGATAATGAAAAAAAAATTACTATATTTATTTTGTAATTGCATTGAATAATGTTATAAAAAACAAGTATTGGCAACTACAAAAGGCTTTTAACCAAAAAAAAAAATATATATCGCCATTTTTTTTTAAATTTGTACCGACATAAAAACGAAAGGAAATTTAAAAAAAAATGCTTTGCCGATGTGGGTAATCTATATTAAATTTTTTATTGATGCCAATATTTAAATATTAATTTTCGTGGCTTAAATGGACCGGGTATATGATAATAATGTATATTCCTATCTTCGGATTATCAAAGAACAGCATACAATCATTTATTTTTTTGAAATTTCATCATTAGACGATATAAAATGCAGCTTAATATTATTTATTTGAAAAATATACTGAAATATTAATTGCACTTATTTTATAAAATACAGATATTTTGTTCTATTAATGTTAATGCATTTTCGCTCGGTATATTCTTCATTTCTATTTCTAATTTCGAAAAAAATAGAAATTCAAAATTAAATAAGCCTGCGTTAACTTTTATGTTTTAATAATGTTTAACAAGGTTTACTAATTATAAAAAATGTTTAGTATTGTCGCTTCCATAGATATTTACCTAGATATTTACCAAAACATCTATTATGATTGATTAGAAATCCAGACAACCCACCTAAAAAGCATTGGGCGATGTAAGAAACTCAAATTTAACCGTACACCCCAGACTAATTTAAAATCTACTGTAAAAGTGTTCTGAAACGACTAAAACCGATGTTGCAAACGGCTAAAAGATAAGCTTCAATGTCTATATAAACATAACCAGTTAATATTATTCATTGAATGAACGTAAAAAACTGATAGGACATTGTTGAACGGACACCTCGCTGTGCGAGTACCTCGTTATTGGAAGACTATCGCAATTTTAGCTCCACGTTATAGGAGGACTGTCATAATTTCGGCTCCGCGTTAGAGGAGGGCTGTCGTAAATTTAATTTTGTTATACAGAAACGGCATTTTGAAAGTATCGTGTTACAGGAGGGTTGACTGTAAAAATAAAGCAGTTTTTTTCAATAATTCTCATTACTTTATTGGCATTCTTTAGGTGTGCAATATTTACAAGCCTTCGGTAGCTCATAAATTACAATAAAAAAGTTTATATACATGTTTCCATTGGTAATGTTGATATACATATAAAAATGAGAGTAAACGATTTTTATAGTTAATAACACAGGGAAGGAAGGGAAGAAATAGATTGTTATTCTGTATATTATAGATATACAAAATATTACGCAAAAATGTATCGGAGTTCAAGAACTTGAGAAGCATCGAAACGCTTTAAAGACCATTTTGGAAGAATCCAGCGATCGGCTGAAAAAAAATGTTTATGTTAATTATCAGAAATTCATTGACAATTCCAAAGAAGTTTCAAGTACGCAATATTTCCGTATTTAAAAAGTCTTAAAAAGTATCAGTGTTGTAAGAGGTATAAAAAAATTTTGCTAATAATATAATCTTGAGAAAGAGCGAATTTAGAAATTCTAATAGTTTATTGTAACGGCTTTTTAAAAGCTTCAATATAAGAAATATCAAGAATGCTTAACACAAATAAGAATAAAAAATTATTTTATTAAATCCATGTTTTTGAGTTATTGATTTTCTTGGAAAAAATCCAAACTTTTTTTTGAAATAGTTAAATTTTATTTTGAAAAAAAAGTATCTTTTGTCATTTGCAAGATATAAAGAATACCAAGTATCTAGATACATTACAACACTGATATATATAACTATTTTGCTTTCTTATCGATTTTAATGACATTTAATAGATTTCATAATAGGTATATAAAATATATTTAAATATTTTTTTAGTTTTAGAAAATGAAATACGTCAATTATCCAAAATTTTAAATGAACAAAATAATTTATTGTTATCATTGACAAACTTACAAATAATCAAAGATGAAAAAGCTTTAAAAGCTAGTCTAGAAGAAGTGAAAAGCAAATCGCCTGAACGAGAATTAGAAACAGAGCAGAATAGGCTTAAAAAAATCTTAAAAGAAATCATGAATAGGGTTGAAAATTGTCCGGTTTGTATAAGAAAATTATCTAAAAAATTACTATAAAATGTTAATTATTTTTAAGAATTTGTTAGAATTTAAGAAATGTGAATTTTTATACAATGGTGATTTATTAGAATTGCATCCCTTAGAAAATACACCAATACGTCGAATTCATGCTTATCTTCTTTCTAATCGTTTGTTGTTAGCACTTTGGAAAACTAATAAAGATGAGCAAATAAGCTTAAAATTTCATTCCATTTATGATTTAGAAACATTAGCTGTAATTAATATAAAGGAAATGGCTAATATTAAAGCAGCTTTTAAAATCATGGCCTTTCCAGATACCAGGGTATTTCAGTGTGTTTCAATGAGTATCAAAGTATTTATTTTCATTTATCAAGAAATATAACGAAAAAACTAAATTCTCATTACAGAAAGAATGGCTTGAAAATTTTGATTTAGCCAAAAAAGGTTTATTGAATTGTAAAGAACCATCGCCTGTTAAACAAATGAATAAGAGTTTAGTCAAATCTGAGTCACTGGAATCTACATCCTGTGAGTTTTCTAATTTATTTATTTTTCGTATAGTTTGTATTATACATATACGTGTATACACTGAGAAAAATATTTAGTGAAATAGCACAAATAAATTTAATGTGCTTTGGGGACAAAACTTTTTAGAAAACAGTAAAAATTTTATTAGTCATTATAAAGGTGTTTCTAAATCAGCAAAAATTTTGTATATCCCAAATACAGCAAAACGCTTTGCTAAAACTACATAATTATTACCAGTTTCATCTACAATTTTCTCTCAGTTTATAATCTTAATAAAATTAGAGAATATTAAATTATTATAAAAAATGTGTTGAATCAAAAGTTAAATAATTAACCTACAATTTTATCTGATAATTAGCTTGGTGGCTATTTATTTATGTAATTTGAAATAAAATTAACTTAAGAATTTGATTTTAATTTTGCTTCAAACCATTATTCTCTATGATTTTATTTTATTTCCTCTGCCGATATATTTACAGCTTTTGAAACTACACATGATGAATCAATATCGAACACACATCCTGATTGGCTTCTTGAAATTGCTGACGATTTAGACGTTTTGATTGTTCAGCGTCAATTTGAAGATACTTATCAATTAATAGAAAAGGCTGAAGATTATTTTAAAGCAAACTTACAAAATTGTAATACTGATGTCACTTTTAATGAAATTCGTAACAAGGTTAGTTCACTTACAAAATATATATTTTATATATTTAAAAAAAACTCTATTTTTAGGTAGAGGAAAAGCGTATTGTGTTTAAAAAAGCCTTATTAAATGAATTGTCACCAAATCGGTCACTACATGGTGATCTAAAGTTAATGAGAAAACCTATTCACTTGTTGAATCTATTAAATTGTTCTACTCAAGTTAGTACTGATTCTTAAAAAAGTAATCTTTTTTCGGATATAATTAAATTATAATATAATAACTAATTATAACTGAAAAACTATAATTTTATTCTGATTTTGTAAATTACATTTTGCTTTTTATATGTGGAAAAAATGTTTTAATCAACTAAAGTTTGATCTATAACGAAATTTCGCCTGTAGAATTGCAAAGGGTAAATTTTTTATAAGTTTCCGAAAAAATAGTAGGGAAACATGCATCAAAATTACAAAAATTAGAGCAAATTCAATAACTTTAATTGATTTAATTTCAAATTGTATGAAATTACCGTTTATTAAAAAAAATATAAAACAAAAGAAAACATACGTGAAGTGTCTTAATCCTTAAATACCATTATATAATTAAAATATGTATATATATTTTTTTAGAGAACTAAGACCTGAAAAATATCATACTACATTCATGAGACTAATTCTATTTTTTTGTACTATAAAGCCATTTTTATGGAATATGAGATAACATAAAAAGAATATAATGGTTTATAACTAAAAAATCATTCAAGAAATCAAAAATTGTGGTAACGCTTTTATGACGTTACTCCACTTATTCCAAAAGAGATTGAATGGCATATTTATATTTTTTCAAGTTTTTTTTTCATTATTTACTGATGGTGGGATGATTTAAATTTAAGGTATTAGTAAAACTATTTATATTTAACTAATATAATTTTGAATAAAAAATACAGTTTTTTGGAATCTGTTCTCTGTTAAAATCGAGCAATTTTTTCAGTTCTCAATGACATGACCTACGAACATCACTGTACACTGACAGAAATCTTTTTAATTAAAGAAAATTAAATTACCTTTTATTTCTAAAAAAATATTTCTATTGGCAACTTTTGAAAGCTGCTTGAACGTTTTTAAATTAAGAAACGTGTATACGTTTTGCGGTTTTTCTACTTCCTTGACGTAATCGAACAACTATTCAAAATAAGCGTTTGTATTGATCTCAAATGGTCCTATGCAGTTCTGTAAGAACATAGTTGCACGAAAAATCTAAATTGCAATAAATTGTCAAGAAAAAATAACCAAACAATTTTTTAAAATATGTAAAAATTTCTCAAATGTGTTAAGGTAATGGGAATATCGTAACACTTATATACTTTAAAAACATTCAGGCAACTTTAAAAGCTGCTTGTTATTAGGCTAGCTAAATTTATAAGTAATCGTAATAAAAAAGTATATTAAAAAAGTTATTGAAACTATCTATTTTTTCGTAACTTCAAACATATATGTATTGTCCGAGTTAACTGAAAAAATTTTTACTCAACAAAGTCTTAACGAAACGGATTTTTTGTTATCAAAGAAATTCAATTGTTACTTTAATTAGTAAAATAAAATATTTAAAATTTATTTTTTTGACTCATAATTCGTATAGTTATTTTTGTTTTAAAGTTGTATTTAAAATGATTCTTTAGCAATTTTAAAATGATTGTCGTCAAAAAAATATTTTTATTATATAGCTTTTGTACAGACTATGTTCCATTGTAGAATCATTCATATGATGTTTTTATGACGATATGTGCCATACCAAGTAATAGAAAAAATAAAACCTAAATAAGATTATCATCAATTAAAATAGAAATACGAATAACAATTGGATTTTAATTCGTTAAAAACGTTTTTTGACGATTTTAAAACAATCGAAATTTAATACATTTTTTCAACCATCTTACGATTGTCGTAAACGCTAAATAGCTGTATGGGAGCATTCAAAACTAAAAAAAAATATAAGTATTCTTATTCAATAGATGTTTTTGAATAAGTTTTCTTCACTCTTATCATTAATTCATTTTAAGTTAAGTACATAAATAATAAAAATTCCGTTTTAGTAATTCTTATTAAATGTTTTAATTAAATTTATAATTTATTTATAGGCTTGTAATTTATTCCTGTTTCACTGCTCATTAATTTTGAAAGAACAAATCAAGTATGTTAAACGTGATTGTTCCATAACAGCTTATATTCAACAATTAGCCACACTTTTTTGTACAAATATGGTTAAAATAACTGAACAATTTTTAAAATATTTTCCAAAGTCTAAAACATCTGCCGCTAGTATATGAATTCAGTTAACTTTTAGTTTATATATATTTTCATATTTATTTTAGCCTTTTCTGTTTGGACAATTGATGAGTTAATGAAATTTTCCACGTATTTAAAAGCACAGTTATTTGTATCACAACATTCATTCAATACAATTGTGGAGTGTATAAATTTAGTGTGTGGTCAATTAGAAAACTTGAAAGAGCATAAAATTGATCTTGTACAAGAATTTAATGATGACATAATACCAATGTTGAAAACTTGTTTGAAAAAAAAGTAAGGTACAAATATTTATTTATAATATCTTGGTAATTTTTATTAATTTTCCCAATATTATATTATTGAATAACTCTGAATAAAGTAACATAAATTTCTTCCCTTTTCAAATAATACTAATATGTTCACAATACTAATAAGTTTTTTCGACAGCTGAATATAATCATTAATTTACATAGTTTTTTATTTACTAGTTATATTGTTCATTTAAGAGTTTTTACATTTTGAGCTTACGCTTTAATGTTTTTACAAATTTTAAATTTATTTGATAATTGTTTCTGATCTTAAATGACTTTTGTATCACAATTATAATTATTCTGAAATAATTATGAAGATTCTTTTTCTGCTCAATTTTATCTGTTCGCATAATAAATTTATTTTCATATCTGTATTGTTAAAAATAAATCTAATTATATTGTTGTTATGTTATCACTTTAAAGATAGTTTTTAATTTATGTGTTTTATTTTTTTTTAAATTTTAATATATATTTTTAAATAAATTTTGATAAATCTAATCTTAATTCTAAAACTGTATTTTTTCAACGAATCGGCTACTGCTCAATATGCCATTTAACATTTTACTTTAAATCATGTTTTAATAACTCCTAATTTGTTAAGGTTGAGATTTATATCGTCATCAGGTACTACTTTGCAAATTTAAAATGATGATTGCGACACGATTTGAGTTTAATGGTTGAACTACTAGAAAATTATAGGCATAGTCACAAAAACGTCGAGTCGTCTAATAGCTTACGAATTAGCAAGCTATTAGCATCAATTTTGTAAGACTGCATTTGCGAATTTGTTGAATTTTTTTATAGAAACACACGGAAACTAGATTTCAGTTGAATCGGGACAAAGAATAAAACTTATTTTCTTTGATTTTCTTTTATTTTCTTCTTGTAATAAATCATACCAATTAATCAAAATTGCTTATTTATTGTAAAATTCGAATTCACCTAACAATAATTAAAAACAATTTTTTTTAATTCTTACTGATATATTTATGGGTGAAATTCGACTTCTATTTTAATTTTTTTGTGGTAAAACGATCTTACATTAATACGTTGGCTGCTGCACAAATTTTACGTGACTTGCTCGAGGCGCCAAAATGTTTTTTATTATGCAATGCATATTGTGTTAAAATTTATATAGAAATTTGTGAGTGTCGCTGTTTATCCTATTACGTATTTTAACTATTGGTCGCGCAGCCGGTCTCCGATGACCCCTACGGCAGTCAACGTGTTAATGATGAAGTTTTCATTTTTATAATGATATTCATAAGAAATCAAAACGATCAATAATAAAGCTTAAATTAAATTAATTGAACTTTGCCAAGTTTTAGAAAAGCTCCAACAGATGAATAAGGCAGCAAGTAAATAGAATCGGTTTTCAGGTCAATAAACTGATCGACAACTTGTATCCCGGTAATATCTTCATTTGCTCGACAAAATACGAAGGAAGATAAATTTGGTTGAATGGTTTGCTGTCCCAAAACGTTCTGTTTTATCGGAAAAGTGCCAAGATGGGATTTAAGGACGTCGCTAAAATAAGATGTATTTAGTGCTTTAAATTCACGAACGAATTTTAATTCTTGAGCAGATAAATAAGTCGTGTAATTATCGCCAATACGTCTATTTTCATCGTTTAGAAAACATTCGGAAAACACTTCAATTTTTTCTAAACGATTCCGTAAGTATGCGCTGACTAAAAATCGTAATCGATCGATTTCCAATTGGTGCAATGATCGTTGTACACTGTCTCGGCTAAGTCGTGACAAGTTCTCTTCGATATGTTGTATTTGTTCTAATAAGCAATCAACGGAATCATTATTATGCGGTAAAATTTCCGGTGCAAACCGTTCATTCACAAAATGTTTTCCCAACTGTTCAATTACTTTGCTAGCTTCTTCAACAGCTTCATCTGATAAGTCTGAATCGAAGTCAATTAAATGTAAACTCATTTCTACCGCACTTTAACCAAATAATTCAATGTGAATTTTCATTCAAATTCATATTTAATTGGTAATACCAACATTTTATGAAAAATTTGGCGGATTTTTCAAAATATAAAATTTAATAATTAGATAAACAACGCGATATGTTAATAAAAGTTAAGGTAATAGTTCAAATATTGTGGCTATTTTATAGACTTAATAGATTTTTTATTTTTCCAGACTCTTACCGGAAAGGAGATTGAGATTGATATTGAACCGACTGATAAAGTTGAGAGAATTAAAGAGCGAGTTGAGGAAAAAGAGGGTATTCCACCACAGCAACAACGCCTTATCTTTTCTGGCAAGCAAATGTAATATTCTTAAGTATTCGATTTAAAAAAATGGTTAATTTATTCTTGTTTTAACTTACAAATGTAGTGGAATTGTTAGCAAAATAATAAAGCCGGTAAAAAATTGAATTCCTATTTAGATATAAATACTTAACAAAAATATGCAAACATGTTATCCCAATATTTTCTATCACACATTACAAATAACAGTTTATTCCGCATAATTTTTTAACATATCACACGTGCTATTATTAAAATATCAGCAATTATTTGAATACACTGTTCCAAAA